>NLAU01000621.1:2977-31275 GCA_002370875.1 Metschnikowia arizonensis
CTCTACTACTCTACTACTCTAGTACTCTAGTACTCTAGTACTCTAGTACTCTACTACTCTACTACTCTACTACTCTACTACTCTAGTACTCTAGTACTCTACTACTCTACTACTCTACTACTCTACTACTCTAGTACTCTAGTACTCTACTACTCTACTACTCTAGTACTCTACTACTCTACTACTCTACTACTCTACTACTCTACTACTCTACTACTCTACTACTCTACTACTACTACTACTAGTAACATTCTGAAAAAGTACAAGAACAATAACTACCAGAACTACTAGAAGAAGAATTACCACTACTACTCTAGTACTCTAATACTGACTATAGACTAGTATAGACTAGACTAGGTACACTACACTAGGTACACTACACTAGGTACACTACACTAGGTACACTACACTAGGTACACTACCCATGGGAGTAAATCACCTACCATGTGCAATCACACACAGAATCTTATAGACCCTGACAAACCAGGTCGGAATTTTCATTGACCATAGCAAGTAGGAGTACAACCACAATATAACCATACTCACAAGGGAATAACCTACATACCAAGTCTAATGTGATTTCAAATAGTGGATTGATGAATGAATAAAAAAGTCAAAAAGTATCAACGTTATAAATGTAATATTATTTAGTAGTGAGAGAGAGAGTGAGTGAGAGTGAGAGCGAGGAGTGTGTGAGTGCGTATCTCCAACTCCCAACTCCCTCAATAATCACCATTTTACAGATACTCATTTTAGTGCGTGTGCCGTAGTCAAGAAAAAGTGCGTGTAGAAAACTGCGAATGAATACAATGGATACTACTGGATAGCGCGAATGTGCGAATGGATGAGTGTGAGCGCTCGAGTAAGACCATGTCGAGAGTCGCGACTAGTCAATGTGTGAAGGACTCAAGAAGAACTACTAGTACAAGAACTACCAGGACTACTCTGAAGAACTTCTACTACTACTACTACTACTACTACTACTACTCTACTCTACTACTACTACTCTACTAGTACTACTCTACTACTCTACTACTACTCTACTACTACTCACTACTCTACTACTACTACTCTACTACTCTACTAGTACTACTACTACTACTACTCTACTACTACTACTACTACTACTACTACTACTACTACTCTACTACTACTACTACTCTACTACTACTACTCACTACTACTACTACTACTACTACTACTACTACTACTACTACTACTACTACAACTACTACTACTACTCACTACTACTACTACTACTACTACTACTCTACTACTACTACTCTACTACTACTACTACTACTACTACTACTACTACTCACTACTACTACTCTACTACTACTACTACTACTACTACTACTACTACTACTCACTACTACTACTCTACTGCTACTACTCCCTACTACTCACAATAATTTTACCCCTTACAACCTTATTAGCTACTAAAGATTGCGTTGGATTTCATCTTATCCCAATTGTATTAATATATAAGTTTCAGAAACCTGGGAAAATCGCTCACTAAACTCATCATATATTAATCAACCACGTTTTATAGTAAGGGTAGGGTTTATTTATTTGAATTGGCGTCCAAACCGTACGTGATAGTTTCCCAATCATACGGCTTTCTATGAATTACTTCAAGCTATGTAATTCTTAAATGTATATTTACCACAACTCAATTGAATTGATAGTATTATTTTCGAAGTATGCCCTAAGAAGGGCATTTAAACTTTTTGAAGTATTTTATAAAGGTTAGAATTAGATTATTTAAGAAAACTTGAAATTTATAAATTGCATTAGTAAAATGTTTAATTTATAGTATCATGATATATAAGTATAAGCTAGGTATGTGGTATCTACCTATCTCCTTAACCATCTTATAAACTCAATAGCTTCCTAGTGTGTCATCTCTATTGGTACGATTATCACTCGTCAGAAATTATAAATGCGCGGATTTTCGTTAGGTCACGTGTCGCAGCATAGTAAGCGAAGCTCCCTTGTTATCTCGTCCCTCAGTTTCGCATTCTGAAACCTCATGCATAAAGCATTCATTTTTAAGCCATTTCTAATCCTATAATCCTCAATCTTTAAAGCTAACAGACTCCTGCACATAGTGGGAAATAAGCCAGTGGCCAAACTCTTATCGATATAATTGATCAAAGCCTTTCTTCTCTTATAAATGGACGAGGCGCTTCTCCACCTAGTGCCATAGATTTGGTTCCGCTTTTGCACTGAAGGCCTACCAGGACTCAGAACATACCACTCTTGGATTAACTTGATGACTGTATCAGAATCGGAAGTCATTTGGAGCGATGGAATGGTTGAAAGAGGAGTGATATTGTGAGAATTTGGGCGGGTATTATTGGAATTGGCCGCGGTCACGTGTTCACAAATAATTGATAACAAATGTGTGAGTTTTTGAAGATTTTGGAAGGAGCTTTTACATAGAGCCTCCAATTTCCCTTTTTTTTCCAATTCCCCTTTTTTTTCCAATTCCCCTGTTTTTTCCAATTCCCCTGTTTTTTCCAATTCCCCTGTTTTTTCCAATTCCCCTGTTTTTTCCAATTCCCCTGTTTTTTCCAATTCCCCAGTTTTTTCCAATTCCCCAATATTTTCCCCAATACTTTCCAATTCCACATTCTTTTCCAATTCCAAAATCTTCTTTTCTAACTCCCCCACTCTTTTCTCCAATTCCCTCTCCCTCCCTTCATCTCCTCTAATTAGTGCTTCACTGATAGCCCTCTTGATCACCTCCCTATCTTCTCGCTCTCTATTAATGGTTTGTAAAACCTCAAATTGTTTCATCATGTTCAAATGAAAATTGGCCAATAAACCCTTTATGCCATTTAACTTCCTTTCAAAACTTGGACTCAAGATATTGGCCAAATCTCGAGCCTCTTGCATTGGTGCCATCATAAGCCCCAAATCCTCTTGAGCTTTCCTCACCTTTTCCTTAAAATGAATAAACTCGGGGTCTTTGGTGATGGGATGCTTGGCAAAAATACTCTCCGGAGCACGCTCCACCAAACTGGTCAAGTCCTGAAGGATCTGCTTGCGGAATTTCTGTAACATGCCCAAGAACTTTAGAGCTGCTGTGTCTCTATTCACATTGGAGATGTTCTGCGTTTGTTCTGCCTCGTCTCTGGTCTTGACAGATTCTATCACAGACTCGAGCCAGGGAAAGATCTTGCTTTGTAAAGAAGGAGGAGGCTCAAAGTCTCTTGGACAGTAATAAGCATCGTCTGAACCAAAACCTCCGGAAGAAAACACAAAGTCTAAGGGATACGAAGCCAAATAGACGCCCTCGAGAATACTCAGTTTCCAGTTAACTGCTCTTTTGATTTGACTGACTTCCACTTGGTTGGCATACGCCAGACGCGCTCCCAGGTGCCTGGAAACTCGACTTTTCTTGTTAGTCATGACCACTCCAATACTGTGGAGACATGAATTCACCAAATGGGCCTCATAGCTGTAGCTGATGGGTTCATTGTTTCTGGACCTGGCACTATCGGCAAAAAGCACCTTGATCGGGTACCAACTGGTCTTATCAAGGAAATTGGGTTTCTTTTTTCCTGCAAGCGGAGCATGGTCTTGTTCAAAATCAAAGCGGTACCATAAAGACATGGAAAGCGCAGTCACGAGACAAATCTCCACATCCTTATTGCGGCAAGCTCCCATGGAATGTGGTTTTTCTCCTTCTGAGAGGGAATGGCTGGAGCAGGAGGTGAAGCCCAAGATGGCCACTTTTCCTCGCGAGGAATCATACTCTGAGAAGGTGATATCCGAGAGCTCGGCCGTTCGTTTCTGGTAGCCTTGGTAGAGGAGGTGGTGGCCCATTAGGAACTCCAAAATACTGTTGATACCATCATACACGTGCTTCTTGACGCACAGGCCCGTCTTGTTGTACATATGGATCATCATAGCCTTCAAATTGTCTATGGTATAAGTTTCATTGGAGTATAGGTTTCTGTTCTTATGGTGGAAATTGTTACAGGCATTCTCCTGGCAAAGCAGTCTTCTCTCAGCCGCAAAATCAACAAGATATGATATATTGGGAATTTTTCGAAGCTCTTGTACTTGATTGGCAGCTTGAACCGAGTCGTCAATATGTCTGCACTTGTACAAGGCAATACAATGGTTGAAAAAGGCCAAAGCGTGATGAAAACCTTGGATGGTTTTATTGAAATCGCCACTATTACCTTCTTTGGACTTTTCTTCAACGTACTGGCGCATATTCTGAGTCATAAGAAGTCCATCGATGGAGAAGGTATCCACAGAAATGTTTTCATTGGCCAAGAATAGAAGGTAACGAGCAATGGCATAAGCATAGCTATTTCTGGAAGAAGCCTTGATGGTTTCTGCTCTGGAAATGGACGAAGGCTGTTGAAGAATACGATTGGCATAAACGAATAAGCTCTTTTGGTTATCATTCATTTTTCCTTTTTTTTGGATGCGCCAATGGATGGTCATGAGTTTAGGAGTAATAGGCCCAATGAAGATTTTAGCATATTGCAAGTTCTCGATGAATTGGAAGATTTTGGTGTCCAAATTTTGACTGGTCATTGTCATGGGGGTTGAGTGACTGTTTTGCGTGACTTGTCGTTTTACTGTGTGAGTTCCATTGTTTACTCGCAATGAGATTTGTGTCATTATTTGGGCGTGAATGCATTCACTAGTGCCAGGACCAGTTGATGAAACTGGATTTCTGAGTGTAGTGTTTATGCCGAGATGCCAATCAGCTATGAGGGTGAATCTATGAACACTGGGAGGGGGGGATAATTGCGTGTCAAAGAGGGTACCATGGGATTCAGCTATTCAGAGACAATTCATGGTAAGGTGTCAATCAAGAGGGAATTAAGGTCCTAGGGTCCTAGCTACTACCAGACTAGCAGGATCTAGTGTGACTAATAGAATACCTACAGAGTTAATAATAACCTTTTATTCGTTGGTTATATAGACTTATACCACCTTGTAAGGCCTAATCCAGGGTCTGGTTGTAGTAACCACAACACAGTCATGTAATTAATGTCTGAGTTGGCCTTTCCTCTGGCAATTCACTTCTGGTACAGCGTAGGTGATTTCCTCCCTACTTTCATAAACAATGAATGTCTAGACAATAAGAACCTTTTCAATGTATACAAACCTGTACCTCCCAGTATTTAAGATCAACGAATAAACAGAGTTAGAAAAGGGTATCAAAGAATCTAATAGTTTGTAAGATTGTAACTAAGTAGTCTGCGTAGTAGTCAGGTGAGTAGTCAGGTCAGTAGTCAGGTCAGGTCAGTAGTCAGGTCAGTAGTCAGGTCAGGTCAGGTCAGGTCAGGTCAGTAGTCAGGTCAGGTCAGTAGTCAGTCAGTAGTCAGCAGCTACTATTCAGGTCACTATCACTAGTCACGTCAATAGTTCCATTTTGAAATGGCTTGTGTTTTGTCTAAGACTGCTGATCCATGTTGAACTGGTAGTGGCATGTGGAGATTCAGTAGAGGCGTAAATTCACCCAGTCCCAGAATATTGAAACGTGACTTGAAGTCCTTGCAGATTTCACGACGCAAGCCGTTACCATAAGCGATTTTAACGTGGAGTTTCAATTGATCTGGATCATACTTTGCATTCAACAAATAACGGAACACCTCGTCGACATATTGAATATGACTGGCATTGACAAGGAGGCCGAAAACTTTTGACAGACACACGCCCAACATGGCCGCAGTTGAAAGGTACATGCAGGCATAATATTGGAGTTTTTGGTAATTTTCATGACACTTCTAAAGAAAGCCCAGGCCATGAAAGACTTTTTCCATGAAATAATTGTAGACTTTGGTAAGCTGTTGTACCAGAGGCGTAAATCAAACCACAACAGGAAGAGTCCTTATTTTCTGGATGATGAGGAGCTCTATATTTTGATCAAGACTTTAAGTTCACCAACATCAGGAATTTCAATAAATGCTCGAAAATCCTGATTCACGAAAACTGAGAGCACGGGCAATTTGAAAGTTCTAGTGAGTAGTCAGGTCAGTAGTCAGGTCAGTAGTAGGTAGAATTGTTAGAAGGGTTCCAGCCATTCCCCAGTCTCAGCGGAATTTCATCAACGAATAAACGGAATTTAAAGGACTTTATCAAAGAATCTAACATCTCAAACGGGCCATTACTCACCCTCACCAAATATGTGTGATGGATGCCTCAGGACCAAACCCACGACGGTACGAGGTGCAGGCTACTCCAAAAACAAAACGGTAGCTTCACGGGATTTCAAGTATCGGGTACGACTTCCATGGTAGATGATAATAAACTCCTTTAAATTCTCGTTAATCGGAACCATTTGGTGGTGCGTTGTAGTGGCGTGGCTTTTCCTGGCTAGTTCGTTGCATCATCCTCTTCAGCACTCGCACTTACTCTTAGACTGATACCAGCCTTACATCCGGGTCTGGTTGCTGTGGGCCATCTGTGACGGGAATGTCGAAGTTCATCACCTAATTTGAACAGTCCCTTCTATCATCGGCAAGGTGGAATACCTCATCACGGTCGTACTAGCCTTACAGCTTCAAAAGTTAGTCGCGTACTTGTAACAGTATACTTGTGTAGTGGCGCGCTTTATTGAAGCTCTTCTCCAAATATCATCTAGTTTAGGGTATTCAGTCTGCTTAGGGATTGGAAAATGGGGAATAGTATAAGAGTCAATTGGAGAATACACCAACATGTACATCCCTGGAAGGATATTAGTGGAAGTGTGATGTAGGCGGTAGTAGGTTCGAGGTTTATATGGACTTGGGAAGTCACGCTAGCAAACCGTACATGCCAAGTCATGTATATCAACATCAGGAATAGACATCAGATATAAGCACTGTAAGTTTCAACGCTAACATGAGTTTCATGCTAGAAAAATGGACTGCGCTAACAAGGATGTACGGCTGTTATTGTAGCCTGTTGTTAGTTTCTCAACAAATCACCTGTCTCCCTTATTAACGTGTATGATTCCAATCGCTTCGGGTATATGTAGGCCTAGACTTGTAACGTGCTGGAATCTGTGCACGACCCAATCGAGATTTAATATTTTCAACCGTAAAAGCATCCATCATGTCATGACACCATTAAAGTTATGGAGAGCAGCCTCCAAAAAGAACTCTTAGAAACCCACGTCGACACCCAGGGATTGGAAGACTCAACTACCTGATTGGCTAGATTCAATACCTACCAATATGCACTTTGCTTTTTCTCACTAGGCACAGATCGTAGGTTCTTTAGGTAATGCATGGAGGGCATACAAATCTGCTGCGGGAACGAGGGAGGTGTTTCAACTGGGGTGTTTCGAAGTACTTTTCCAAAGAGCTTTGCAACATTGTCCCATTTGATGATCCACTTTGATGATCCTCCCATTTTTTGATCCCGAGGCTTTGTGAATGTCATGTATTCTTCCGGAAGCTCATCAACCACAGAATAGCCCTTAGTTTGAAAAGATTACCAATTCTATCAATAGTCCTGGGCTGCAGATGACTAATCTTCAACATACATCAAGGAGTTCGGAATCATTGCAAAAGAGACTCACGTTCTTTCTTCAACCAAAGTGATGAATTTGATGGCAACACCAAGACTATAAAAAACACAAATTGAAAATTGATTTTGACCTCAGCGCTAATTATTTCTAATGTGCAAATTCACAGCTTCTATGATAAAAAAGTCATTAATGAAAAGTCCTAGCTTGCACAATAATATAGACTTAACATTTTCCAAATCAAGCATAACTGGCGAATTTGATATTTCTTGCCCTTCTTTCTTAATCTGCTAAATTAATATTGGTTGCAAATTTTCAAGGGGAATCGCGGGCCTTATATAGTCATAAGTGCGTCCGGCATATAGTGCAATTTCTCGCACTTATCAGTTTCTCAAATATGCTCCACATGCAGTACCAACTCCATCACATAATGTCTCACTATTCTGTATCTGGATTGGCAAGCACTAGGTGAGGACCGTCGTCGTCGCTGCTATCGCTTTGTCCATTCATATGTGTATAATCAGTCTCCAAGTCATCATCCTCTGTGCTGTCCTTTTCTCCGTACTTGTAGCCAGGATGCTGGTAATAGATGTCCACTTTTCTGCTATCATTGATACTGCCAACAGAATCGGCCAGTGAGCTCGTGCTCTCTCGTCTGCACGACACTTTGCTCATCAGACTTTGTACATCATTGCACGTGGAAACTGATACTAGCGTACCTGCACGTTCCAACGAATTGGCCCGTGATACAAAAGCTTGAGCTGCTGATGGCGTGGACGACTTGGATGTGACTGGCGTGATTGGCCTGGTGGATATCTCGGTGGATTTTGTCCTGGAGCTGACGTCTATACTTCCCAACCTGCTGAGTTCCATGGCTCCAAGTTTCGAACCTGAATCTCCACTATCTTCCACTTCTGCGGCCAAGAGACGCGGCTGAAGGTGTCCATGCTTCAACTCCACGCCACTGGATTTGGTGGCACGAGACCCGGACGAAAGCATATTGGCCCTATTATATTTCAGACTCGACAATTGAGCCATGACTCTCTTGTCCACAGGCTGAATACCAATGGGCAATTTCCAGTTGCCGGGGCCGGTCTCGTTGTACGACGTGCCTGCATTCCTGCGGATGGTGTCCACGTAAGTTGAATGTTCTCCCTCTCCGGGCCGTAAGTTGAACGTCATCTTGAGAGTGGCAAGGTTCACGTGCTTATTGGAGGTGGAACTAAGAATGGAGCTTGTTGACAGCATTCGCTGGTGCGATCTCTGATGAGAGCTTGGCATGGATGTACCACCATAGTTTTCCGATAATCGCTGATTCAGAGAAAGCGTTTTTTGACTTCCTTGACGATAAAACCGATTGACCAGTGGGGCATAGCTTGCTGCATCTAATTGGTCTAGAGACCTAGAGTCTTGCAAAAGAGAATGATTATCATATAAATGATTATTATCCTGTCCCAAATGATCCTGCCCTAGAGATTGGAATTCTTGGCCCAACGATGCAATCTCCGCATCATAGCTGGCTTCGGCGCCCGCCATGGTGTTCATAAAGAAAGGCTCGCTTTCCACAGATTCGGCTGGACGGGAAAAGCTGGACTGTAACCCATTTGGTGTGGCACTTATCATGTCACTGGGAGTACCGATTTGGAACTCAGTCAGAGATGCACTGCGCTGTAGGACATCTCTTTCTCTCTGAGCAAATTGCTCGCTGCTGGTGATACTCATGGCCTCTTTTTTGCCCAGAAAAGAGAAGTTGTCAGGGTATGTATTGTGCTTGGAAGAAGCAGAATCACTTTCAATGCTGCGTATGTTGGCGTCGTTAGGTTCTTGAGATTCTCTAGTGTAAGCCTGGCCATAAGTTTCGCTTTTGTTGAGCACCGAAACTGAGCTTCCATAGTCGTACTCGTCCACCACGTCACAGACTTCATTGACATTGAATGATTTTTGGTCGAAGCCATAGTCAGACAGATCAACTTCAGATTCTTTTTCTGGTTTGAAAAGACCCATATCTAGGTCATTTGAGTAGGCGTCATAGGCATGAGAGGGAGGAGGGACGTAGCCATGTCGTTGAGCCTCTTTGTTTCGGAGGTCATAAATTTCCGGCAGATACTGATTCAGATAACCGGATAGATCAGCAGAAGGAGAAGGAGATGGCATGATATCGCCAGGGCCCCTGGTCTTGGGCAGAAACACAGGAAAGCCTTCTGATAGCGACGGTATCAGGTTGGCTGGGCTATCGATGTCCGGGTGATAACCCAAAACATCATTGGAAGGCGAAGGTATGCCAGAGCTCCTGGTTTTATAGGAGTGTGCAAGGTACGACCTCAAGGCCAATGGAGTAGTCTCAGACACACGCTTATTGGAGAGTGGGTTTGGGGTTCGAGGACCAAACGAGTTCGTAGAGTCAGGTAAATCACCCAGGTCCCGCATGGGATATCTCAGAGAGTGGAGCTGGCGTAGTGGCGAGTTTTCCGGGTTTGAATACAGTTCGGGGTCTCTGATTTGACGAGATATTTCAAAATCCTTTGGAGATTTTCTGATTTGAAGGGGGTTAACTTCGTCCGACAGATTTGATTGCAGCAAGTACAGGCGGGGAAACAGGGTGGTGGAAGTGAGCTCAAGGTTGGGCGAGCCCATCATATCGTCAATTTCCTGTTCCAAAGTACCGATAATATCTCCCAAATCGTCCAGTTTTTTATAGGAATGGGAAGATTTGGGGAGCAAAGAACCATCAGACGAGGGCCATTTTGGAGGAGGACGTCTAGAGGGTCTTATAGATTCATTTTTATCCGGGAGAGTTTGAAGTTTATGCAGGGGAAGATAATGAGGGGGGATTGATTTCTGGGATTTTTCTAGGAGGGGATTTTGGATTGTTTGGTTTCTTTGCATCCTCTGTTCCCTTTGCTCGGACATGTATTCCCTTGGCTCGAACATGTATTCCCTTGGCTCGAACATCTCTCCCCTTTGCTCCATCTCCCCCCTTTGCTCATTCTCTAGCCCTTTCTGGTCATTAAAAACCAGCCTTTTACCATTCTTTCTATCACTCCTTATATCAACTTCATTGGAATTATCCGATTCTGTCTTTTGCATAGACATGTCAGAAAATGACAATGTATTGGAAAGTTGAGGATGTGATAGTGGCTTGAGTGAAGCTTGTAACAGCTTCTTTTCAAGATGATGGTGAGCATCTGTGGAATTGAAGATGGACGAGATGCGTGCTCCAAAGCGGTTGGGTTTCCTTTCTCGAGACATGTTGAGTATACCCAGTGTTTTCGTGGAGGATGTGAATGGACGGTGCGAAATCACGTGTGTCCTGCACTCCCCTTTCGCGTATGTAGGTTACCCAAAAACTATATAAACCCTTGATTCCGCATGCACAATCACTGCTACTACTATGATACTATGATACTATGATACTATGATACTATGATACTATGATACTATGATACTATGATACTATGATACTATGATACTATGATACTATGATACTATGATACTATGATACTATGATACTATGATACTATGATACTATGATACTATGATACTATGATACTATGATACTATGATACTATGATACTATGATACTATGATACTATGATACTATGATACTATGATACTATGATACTATGATACTATGATACTATGATACTATGATACTATGATACTATGATACTATGATACTATGATACTATGATACTATGATACTATGATACTATGATACTATGATACTATGATACTATGATACTATGATACTATGATACTATGATACTATGATACTATGATACTATGATACTATGATACTATGATACTATGATACTATGATACTATGATACTATGATACTATGATACTATGATACTATGATACTATGATACTATGATACTATGATACTATGATACTATGATACTATGATACTATGATACTATGATACTATGATACTATGATACTATGATACTATGATACTATGATACTATGATACTATGATACTATGATACTATGATACTATGATACTATGATACTATGATACTATGATACTATGATACTATGATACTATGATACTATGATACTATGATACTATGATACTATGATACTATGATACTATGATACTATGATACTATGATACTATGATACTATGATACTATGATACTATGATACTATGATACTATGATACTACTATCATACTACTATCATACTATCATACTATCATACTACTATAATCATATTGGTTGGACCATATTCACCGCTGTGCAATCAGACACGGAATTTCAATAGACCCTCCAAAGCGGAAAAGCAATTTAATCGTTATCTCGGCATTTCCTATCGAAAGTGTGTTGGAACTTCCGCATCAGGATTTAAAGCCACGCCGAGAATGTCAACCAAATTCCCAATTTTCTATATCAAACGATCAACCAATGAACAGAGTTAAAAGTACTAAACTTGTTGAAGAGTCTAACAGATACTATTACTATGATGATACCATACACTTTTGTTATTTGTTGGGTCCCAAAGTCAAGCAGTTGAAATAGACTTAGGGTCAATGACCGAATCAGCGTCACATGAAGGACTCAGGACGTACTTTCGACCTAATGGATTGGCTTGAGCAATTGCGATATCACTACTGGCATGTGAAAAAGCAATTAAGCATTATTCGTATGCCCCCTTTCGGTTACATATAGTCCGTGAACCCTCGGGCCAACTGTATAGTGCAGAAGTAAAGCAGCATCATGCAAATGCTGAATGGTGCAGATGAAACACTAATTCAAATGAGGTGATAGTGTGCCAAGATGGTGTAGACGCACCTGCACACACAACATTGGAAGTCTATATAAGAGCACCTCTGCCGCCCTTACGAAGGGCTTTGATTTTGAGGAAGCTCCTAATAGATCTCATCAAGACTATTTTTTTTTTTGCTTATGGACAAGGTCACGAGGTCGGAGTCATGTGACATCGTCCTTCCACAGACACTGCACATAACAAACACCTTGGTGCGAGAAATTCCTTCATCTATTCCCCCAGTCTTCACCAACATGGCCAAAACAAAAGGTATGTAGTATAAACCTTTTTCTATACCCCTACTAACTTCAGAATCTTCAAAGCAATCTAAAATCTCCAAAGTCCAAGACCCTCCTAGAGATACTTCTATTAGGGACGCGTCCAATGTTGAAAAGTACCAGAAAGCTGGACTGGTGGCCAATCTCGCTATTGCTAAAGTCAGACAAGCATGTGTAGAAGGAGCCAAGATTTTTGACTTATGTGAGATTGGTGATAAATTCATTTTGGCCCAACTCAAGACTGTGGTGGAGGATGAAAATGCTGTGTATGGTATTGCCTTTCCCACGTGTGTTAACCCCAATAACATCCCTGCACACTACTCACCAGAGGGCCCAAACGAAAAGACCAATATTGAAGTGAAAAATGGAGACGTGATCAATATTATGCTTGGAGCGCATGTGGATGGGTTTCCTGCCATTGTTGCAGAGACTTTGATTGTGGGAGAGACTAAAGAGATGCCTATCTCAGGCAAGAAGGCCGACTTGCTCCATTCCACATGGAACGCCAGTGAGGCTGCCATTAGGCAATTGAAGGTGGGCGGTAAGAACTGGGACATCACGCGTGTTGTGGATACTGTGGCCAAGGATTTCAACACATGTGCCGTACAATCCATGTTATCACATAATATGGACCAGAACGTGATCTATGGACCTAAGGAGATCATCATCAACCCGGCCAAGGAGCACAAGAGCTCTATGGACACCCATAAATTTACGGAATACGAAGTTTATGGCTTGGATATCTTGGTGTCGACTTCCAGTGATGGAAAGGTTAAGAGATCCAACTTCAGCACCACCATCTATAAGTTGACGGGGCAAAACCACGCCATGAAGTTGAAGACTTCGCAGGTGGCTTTGAAGGCCTTCAAAGAGAAGGTTAAAGGCTTATTTCCGGCCAACATTAAGATCTTTGATGACCCCAGGAGAACTCGTCTTGGATTGATCATGTGTGCCAAGCATGACGTGACTTTGGCCTATGATATTATGGAAGGCAAGGCTGATGAGGACATTGCTCAGTTTTTCACCACTGTTGCCATTACTCCTGATGGACTTGTCAAGTACACGAGTCCTTCTTTTGACCCTTCCTTGTACACAACTGACAAGAAGGTAAAGGATGAGGATTTGGCAAAATTGATTGCTTCTCCATTGTAGAGAAGACACCGCTAGTATGGTTAGTCTAAGGTCGTGGAAGCTCTCTTGAAGTTTTGCAGTCATTCGCTGTATGTAGAAAATTATAAATACTTTTGCGCAGTGCCTTCACATCAGCATATTGTGGAACAGCGATAGTTATATTTTCTTCTCTAAAAAGCCCTTTCGTAAGGGTGGCGGAGGCGCTCTTATATATACTTGCAACGTGCTGTGTACAGGTGCGTCTACACCTTGTTTCAGCCAGTGTTTAATCTGCACCATTCAGAATTACTTGCATTCCCATGCATCCTGCAACGTATCCAATCAGACATGCAAGTATCCTTATCAGACATGCAAGTGTTGTAGGGTTGCTATGCTGCCGTTCAACGCAACATGCAGTTCTTGTACACACAAGCCATCCTTGCATGTTGACGTATATAAAAGCCCCCGATTCCTCCTGTAGCAAATAAGCTATCATCCTTTTCCTTTGCTGCCCCTGTTGCAGGCCGCCACAATCGATCTATATCTTTCTCAGGTAATAGCCACGGAAAGATCGCCAGCCAAGACGCCATTCCTTTTGCCTTAAGTTCTTGGAAAATATATCAAAGTCCAGACTCTCGAGTCGCTCCAAATATAGAGCCGTTGGGTATGCCAGCATATACGGAGTGAAAATCACATCCGGTAAGCCATGGCGCCATTTCTTACTATTGGTTGAAAGCAACGAGTCTCGTTGCCTCAGACCAACTATTTCGCCAATTTTTTCCCTTACTTTTAGTAATTTTGCCCGAGCTGAGAGTAAGTGGTCGTTTGCAGCCACGGCGGTATCAAATACCACATTTTTAAGCAGTTCCACAACCCCTGGATTTTCGGTATGGTGACCCTGGCATACCCTTAGAAACTCCTCCTGCAGAAGACCATGTTTAGTCATGACATCTATTGGTAAAGTCACGATGTTTTTCAGCGCATAGTATTGTGAGCCCAAGATCATGGAACTTAGAGCAGTTGCCTGGCCAATATGCGCAGAAACCTCACAAAGAGTCCGTTGCAATTCCAGCAGAAGCTCCAACATATGGATTACAGAAGGCGAAATTTGCGGCAGAAGCAAGGCGGTCTGTGTGGCATAAGTCATTTGTGAGTAGGTGCCTTCACCATATGAGCAAATGGCTTCAATGGATGCAAACTGCATTTTGTCCAAGAAGTCCCGGCGGGTCTGGAGGTACTGGTGGAAGTAGGAGATGTCCAAATTGAGACCATTGTTTAAGGCGTCATGGAGAAGAAACATGGTAGGTTCTGAAATATCGGTGGATGGGGTCAGGGTCAGGGTCAATGGGGCCGAGAACACCTTCCCAACCATATCACTCCAAAACTTAAGTTTCATGGCTGCAGTGGATATCCCTGCATTCTGTGACATCTGAACACCTTCAGATATCTTATTAACCTCAAGGGCAAATGCCCGGATTCCCAAATAGGCATTGCGGGCCGGCTCAGGAATATACTGAGCTAGAAGGTAAGCCAGACGGTCATTTTTCTCAAGATTGGCACTGACATTTTCTATGCAGTTATGAAGTTTCTGGTGGTACAGAAGAGCACGAGTGGTGACAAGCGAGCGAACAACCCTGACTCCTGTGGAGAACATGACTGGGTCGGGTATAGATTTGAGTCGCGAGTGCGGCAGATGATGGGTACATGTGGTCACGTGACCACTATATTGACCCAAGAGGAAATATTAGAAACCCCTTGAGCTAAAGAATGTGTTACTTTGACTCTTAACTAGAGAGCCACTGTTTCAACTTGGTTGATGACATTTGAATCCTCAAAGTGACCCAATTTAGCTTGGCTATGATATCCAGCTACATTTTGTTTGCCTTTTGCTACTCTCAACCCTAGTGACTGCAGTTAAAGAGGAGCAATCTTGACCCTCTGATGCTTCTTCGAGAGACTGTTCGTCGACCACTGGTATGTTGGGAAATCCAATGGCCGGCTATGGTTGTAGCTTTGATTTGAACCTAACTGGGGAGTCTCCGTACATAATGATGAGCCGTGATTGAAAGATTGTGATGTGATGGAAGCTAGCAGAGGACTATAAGTCATGAAGACTTGAAGTGAAACTAGTGAAACTAGAAGTCAAACTAGAAGTCAATTCTGAGGTTGACTTGAGATAGCCTCTTTGCTGCTCTTGAATGCTTTTGTTTGGGTCTGCAGGTGTCAAGTTTCAGAACAATATAGTTCATGTCAAAACGAACAGTGTTAGCCATGTATAATTGTCCTGAATTCTGTTTCGTCGCAAGTGTCTCCTCTTGCTTCTTTAACGCAAGATCCATTAACCTCACTGGTTAACCCCTCTGCTGAAGCGAGGAGTGGCATGAGAATTGGATAAAAGCATAAGAGAGATGGACACTTTTCTGGGAATTGATGTGAAAGTCTCTGGAGTGGTCACTTATCAATAGTCAAAGTCAATGCTAACTGGTAACTGGTCACTGACCACTTGTTGCAAAATAGGCAGAAGTTTTTGTTAAAAGTAACAAATGCTGCAACTGTATACTCTAGAGAAAATGTAAAATAGATAGGCACCCACACACTAGAACACTCATAAAATTCAAGCGTTCCAATTGATGCTTGAGGGAAGTTAAAACTTAATTCTTGGGTATTTTTCCTCCATAGATGGGTCCTAAGGAATGGACAGTTGATGATTTTCGTGGATTTTTTACTGACCATGTTGATTGGATTGTTATGGAATTGAAAAATCAGTTTCACCCTGTTATACCACTAATGCTGGTCCTGGTCCAGTTATGTGGCCACGGAGAAGTCGGTAAGTCAATAACTAAGTCAATCGTCTTTCAGTAAACCGGCCAGTAATAAGTAGTATCATAGTAGGTCATGGAAGGTCATGGTAGGTCATAGTAAGTCATAGACAGTAATAGTGTAAGCCATAGTAGAGCATAGTGTAGATAGTAGGTCCTAGTAGGTTATAGTAGATCATAGCAGGTCATAGCAGGTCATAGTAAGTCATAGTAAATCATAGTATGTTTAAACACTAATAGTCCAGTAGTCTCGTAATATATACACTAATTCTCAGAAAATTCTTGTGGTGGTTAAGATCATTTTGATGGGATTTCAGAAGGGGGGAATCAGGGTTTATATAGACTTTTGTGAGGGGTTAATGCGGAATTGCAGCCTATCCTGAAACATGGTGTAATGCGGTGCATACTTCACGCAGTGTCACACTTGATCTTCAACGCTCAACGACTGTCCAGTGTAGGTTAATACTGGATAAGTCGTGTATTAGTATGTAGAATTTAGGGGATAGAGGAGACAGATAGACTAGACAATTAGACAGATAGACTAGACAATTAGACAATTAGACTAGACAATTAGACAATTAGACTAGACAATTAGACAATTAGATTAGACAATTAGACTAGACAATTAGACTAGACAATTAGACTAGACAATTAGACTAGACAATTAGACTAGACAATTAGACTAGACAATTAGACTAGACAATTAGACACATAGACTAGACAATTAGACTAGACAATTAGACATATAGACTAGACAATTAGACAATTAGACACATAGACTAGACAATTAGACAATTAGACACATAGACTAGACAATTAGACAATTAGACAGACTTACACAGACTTGTGGAACAAATATATATATAGTCACAGGAATACTAACGTCAAGAATCTAATAACTACACTATCCAAAATCTTCAGACTTTTTATGTATTCAGATTAGGTTGCATGTATTGGCCGTGCCTGATTGGTGTACGCACGCATCCCCTTGAAAGTCTATATAAGGAGGCGCCGTCTCTCCTACCAGAAATTAACAAATATTTACAGAGAAGCAATGGCAGAATTCATACATCGTTAGAAATGAACATTTGACGTCTTTAAAGTCGAAACTTTGCAAAAAAAAAACAAACAAACCTAATACTATTATTATTGGAGAGTCACGTGATATGGCTTCAAAAAATACCCCGATGCTCTCTCTTCTCCCTCTCCATGCACATCCACCCAACCAACCCAAAAGTATACTGGGACATCTCCATAGCAAACAAGCCCGTGGGTCGCGTGGTTTTGGAATTGTTTCAGGATAAGGCCCCCGCAGCATGTGCCAATTTCCTTAAGCTTCTTCCCCGCTATAAGAATACCTACTTCCACCGTATCATCAAAAATTTTATGATCCAGGGTGGCGATATTATTTACGGCCAAGCGGACAACTACAACGACTCGGAGATTGGGTCTGGCATTCATCCTGATGGCATTGTTTTCTCCAATGAGAATGAGCTTCTGGATGATATACAGACGTCTAGTTTCCTCTTGTGCATGGCTAACCTGGGCACGGCGGACTCCAACGGAGCACAGTTTTTTGTGACGCTTGCGCCTAGCCCCCATCTACACGGGAAGCATACTGTTTTTGGAAAGGTAACGCATGGAAAGGCGGTGCTTCGAGAAGTAGAACGGGTCAAGACATCGGCAGAAAATGTGCCCGTACAAAAAGAACTTCCGGTGATCTCAGACTGTGGCCAATGGGAAGATGGAGACGAAGTGCCTGTGTACAACGCCTGCTACAGTACTCTTGGTGGTGATATATACGAGGAGTATCCGGATGATGATAGTACCATAGTCAAGAACAGTGACGACCCATCAGAGGTGAGCCGTTCTGTATACAAGGCGGCACAGGCCATCAAGGAAAGTGGCGGGCTCCTCTACAAGGCGGGCAGTATGCAAGACAGCTTCTTCAAGTACCGCAAGTGCATGCGTTACATCATGGAATATATGCCGGACCCGGACCAGGAGCCCGAAAACTACAACAAGTACGTGGAGCTCAAGAAGAAGGTATACATGAACCTCCTGTTGGTGAATGTCAAGATGCAGGACTATGGCAAATGTGTGGACTACTGTACATATCTCTTAGACATGGAGCTTCTGGCCCCCGAGAAGGCCAAGACACTTTACCGTTTAGGCACATGCATGGTCCACGACAAGAAGTACAAGGAGGCCATTACCATTTTCTCCACTGCCCTCGAGTTTTCCGATGACCCTGCCATAGTACAGGACTTGAAGAATGCTGAAGCTCTTTTACAGAAGGCAAAGGATAAGGAGAAGGCAAAGTACGCCAAATTTTTTGCGTGAATATAAGTTCTGATCATTGAAATTGTGCGTCTTTCTGGCAATAGGTGAGGAAGAAGCATTGAGTGAGGATATAAGGATCTAAGACTGGATCTAAGACTACTATTATTAGGTCCTGTGCCAGACTATACTACTACTCTACTTCTAAATCAGTCTTTGAGGTTTGCTCCATCACATGTCAGACATTCGCAATTTCACATGCCAATTGACTCAGATTGCGGGGTCTTCCCCACTCTTCCTAAGTCTATATAAACCCTGAATTCCCCATTTCTGAACCCTCAAAAATGATTAATGAGGTACACAAGACTACTACTATTCTACAATTACTAAGACTACACTGGCTAGTAAAATGCAGTATAGTGTAGTTTTTGCAATATTAGAGTCTGTTTGTGTCTGTTTGTGTTTATCTGTGTCTAGGTCTATTTACAACCTACACTAAATGCTGTTGAGTGCTGAAGGTCAAGTGTGGACTGCGTGAAGTATGCACCGCGCTACACTGTGTTTCAGGATAGGCTGCAATTCCGCATTAACCCCTCACAAAAGTCTATATAAAACCTGATTCCTACCTACAGCAAAGCCATAAGAATTAATCAGGTACAGACACGACTATCTATATACTCTACTCTATACTTAGTATCCTTATGAATCCATCAACGATGAGCTAATTAGGTGAAAAGCTAACTATCTAGTCTACTATTCAGTCTACATCTAGTCTATATCTAGGCTACATCTAGTCTACATCTAGTCTATATCTAGTCTATATCTAGGCTACATCTAGTCTACTACCTATCTACTGTTAGATTTTTTAGGTACTTTCTTTGGGTACAAGTGTCAACAACAAAATCCACACCAACCCAGTGGCCCATCGGCCTTTAACCTAAAACAAATCTAGGTAAAAGCCTCAATATACCGGAAGTGGTTAAGCCTTAGTAAGCTTGTCTTTCACCAAGGACTATAGCTTATTCCCACCATCAAAGGTATATTTCTCGATGGGAGCTACATTACCAGTCAATTAAACGGTCGCCGAGATCGACTTCCTCACTACCCAGCGCGCCACACAAATGACTCCCTACAAAACAGACTTTCGACGATTTGCTTCAGACCATTCGCTTGCTGATTTCACAAGACTAGGCTGCGTTGCAGAAAAACCCGTACATCCCTATATGTAGGGTATAATATGAAGGAAAAAAGGAAATTCCTAGTTCGGAGTTAACCTAGTCAATGATTTACATGCACTCAAGAAAGATGCAATGGGTGCAAATTTTGAGACCGTGTATTGTATGCAGGAGCGCGATAAATTGGCAATGGTTCTTGTTCTTACGCGTCACTCTGGTTGACATACAACATATACGGCAAGTCCAAGTGTCAGAAAGAGGAACTTTGGTAGACAATTGTATGAGATGGGGGGACTTTTCTGTGGTCCTGTATACAGTGTCAAGTGGATTTTTTTCATTCTTTTTTCATTCTTTTTCCATTTTCATTATACTGACAATTCACAATTCTCCCAATTTTGGCTAGGGAACAGCAAAAGACCAAAAGGTAAGAAGGTGCAGTCCATTTAAAATCCTACACTAGTCAAAATCCTACACTAGTCAAAATCCTACACTAGTCAAAACTTAAACAAAATCAATGGTCTTGAAGTCGGACGAGCATCAATTTCCAGAATTTAGTGTTACTCAGTAACACCGGGAGGTACGGGTGTGATCTACTTACGCGTTCTTACTCATCTACACCATTATGGCTTCACAAGAACAACCCCTGGGGCACTTGGACCAGGCACAATTCGATGCTCTATCTGTGGATGATAAGCTCAGCCGGCTAAATGAGTTGGTACAGCAATCGCAGGTGTTTTCTCAGATAATGTTGGAGAATATGATGGAGAAGGCTTTAGAGAAGAAGCGACAGATTTCCAAAGTTTCCGCAACTAAGGATATAGATAAAGAGACAGATTCGGTGGAGATTATTGAGGTTCGGAGATGTTCACGTAATCGCGATAAGGGAAAGACTGTGGAGGTTAGAAGATCTTTACGTAACCGTGATAAGGGAAAGACTGTGGAGGTTAGCTCTTCAAGTGATAACGAAGGGACTGTGGGGGTTAGGAAGCGGAGGAAGACCAAAATAACTGCCCAGAATCCAAAGGACACCAAGCCGCAGATTCACAACGGGCTTCTGGAAACAAGAAAAACTAAAAATGCCCTTGAGAATGCTCAGACGGCTCATAATCAACATCAACCCCCCCTTGTATCGGGTTGTACCATGAAAGATTACCAACTTGATGGTTTGGAGTGGCTCGTGACACTCTATGAAAATGGACTTAATGGAATCTTGGCGGACGAAATGGGCTTAGGAAAAACTCTCCAGTGTATTTCACTCTTTGCCCACTTGATTGGCCATGGAATTATAGGCCCGTACCTCGTGGTGGTACCTCTCTCCACCATCAATAACTGGGCTGCGGAGTTTGCCCGCTTTACTCCTGATATTAAGGTGTTGAAGTATGTTGGTAATAAGCACGAGCGCCAGGCGATGCATTTCCATCTGCACCATGGAGTGGCCAGCGGAAAGAGAAAGAGAAAGAAAAACGCCTCAAAAAATATCCACCATGTCGTCATCACTACCTACGAGGTGTTTCTTCGCGATTTCGCCAAGTTCAATCGCGTCCAATGGAAGTACTTGGCTGTGGATGAAGGCCACCGCCTTAAAAACTTCCAGTCTGTGTTGATGCAGTCTCTCAAACTGCTCCATGTGGGTAACAGGCTTCTTCTTACCGGCACGCCATTACAAAACAACTTGAAAGAGCTCTGGCTGTTGCTCAACTTTATTCTCCCAGATATCTTCCACGACTTGGAACTCTTTGAGCTGTGGTTCGATATGGATGACTTCTTGGCTGGCAGCCTGTACTCCAGCAAGGAGGAGGAGCGGGCTGTCAAGGATAAAGTTCAAAGCGACTTGGTCAAGAATTTGCATGTGATCCTCAAGCCATTCTTGCTCCGCCGTCTCAAGTCTACAGTGATCAAGGACTTGCCTCCAAAGAAAGAGTACATTGTGTATGTACACATGACTCTCATGCAGCGCATGTTCACGGATGCCGCCATAAACCACAAATTATACGACATTGTGGTGGAAATGTACCTTAAGGAGATGCTCCTTAATAGTCATCCAGAGCTTTTTTCGTCTAAGGAAGACTTGGAGCTCATTGATCAAATTCTTTCAGAGAAGAAGATGGAAAAAGCTTTGGGGAAGAAGAGGGTACGAAATTCCAGATATAATGATGAAGAGTTGAGGGAATTTGAAGAGGTTGAGATAATTGATAAACGGATTCGGGACACTGACTATGAGTATAAAGAGGGTGTTGCAAATGGGAGGGGAGATGTTGAGGTTGTTGATGTGAATGAAGTTAAAGTGGATGATAAAGTGGATGATGTGAATGATGATGTTAAAGTGGATGATAAAATCGATGATGATAAAGTGGATGATGATGTCCAGGTTAATGATGTTGAGGTCAAAATCAACACCATCAAATCATACCTCCACAATATCCTCCAGGAAACTAAAGGCCTTGCCCTCCAGAATGTCCCAATGCAACTTCGCAATATTTGTGGATCTCACTACCTCTATTACTACCCATTCGAAACATCTCTTACATCATCAGAAGCTCAGATAGCCAGGCAAAACGAGGCCCTTGTTCAGAGTCTCCGTCGTCACAGCTCAAAGTTTCTCATGGTCGAATACCTCATTGACCAGCTCCTCGCCAATAACCATAAGGTGCTTATTTTCTCGCAGTTTACTCGAGTATTGTATCTTATCAGTGAAATACTCCAAACAAAAAGCATTCCCCACAGCGTACTCACTGGAACCATGAGCAACGACGAGAGAAACGAAGAGATTGAAGACTTCAAGCATATTGGACATGGAGCAACCAAGGTGTTCTTGCTCACCACCCGAGCAGGAGGTCTTGGGCTCAACTTGGTGGAGGCCGATACGGTGATTCTATTTGACAATGACTGGAACCCACAGATGGATCTCCAAGCCATTGGCCGTGTGCACCGAATCGGCCAGACAAAGCCGGTCAAGGTGGTGCGGTTTGTGGTAAAGGAATCCGTGGAGGAGATTCTTATTCTTCGCAGTTTCAGTAAGCGGGCACTCGAAAAGATGGTGATCCGACTGAATAAGTTCCAGGTGGCCGAGAAACTCAACGCTGACAACATCGATGTGCAGGACTTGGACTCTCTCAAGTCGTTACGGGACTTAAATCAGTTGATGTATAGTGTGGGACGGGCCAAAAAAGTGACGCCCGTTGCCAGTGCCAACCTGATTCTTATGGGGTCTTGCGACGTCCCACCACCTGTACACCTTACGGAGGAGGAACTTGCCGAGCTCATGGACCGAAGCCCCGACTGTTATATGCGGGAGCCGCAGGACTTTGGGAACATGACATCGATCGAGACATTTTCTGACGCATGAAAGGGCGGAAGAAGATCAAGGAGACTCAGATAAAGGACAAGATCTGAACAATCTGAGGATAAGGACAGAGAAGATAATAAGGTTAGAGGAGATCTAGAGATTAAAGGGCAGAACAGAAGATTAAAGGGAAGAACAGAAGATTAAAGGACAGAAGAATCACAAGATCACACGATCACAAGAATCAGAGTCAATGACTACTGAATGCAGAAATCATGTGATATCTCAAAATTTCAAGATAACAGAGAAAGCAATTCAGATGGTCAAAAAAGAGCCTTCTATTACTCGGTCTGTATTGTTCCATCCTGCATACACACTATGAAGTTGCCAAGACTTATCTTGAACTCAGCTAAAACTAAACCGTCACTCATTGTGACTGTTGATGTCACTGACATTGAAATTACCAAATCAAACTATGATTGAACGTGTTTAAAATCCCTATACTTAATTATAAGGGATCAAAAAAAAACTTTGTTTATGAGGTGTTCGCATGGAATCCTGCAGTTGTTTATCAGCTTTGTACACTTTGTGGGGGTATATAAAGCAGTGACGGCCGCAACATCAGTAAACACCCAATATCTCAAGGTTCCCAAAACAAGGTTCCAAACAAGGTTCAAATAAAGTTGACAATATTTTGCTAAAATAGCTATTAACATAGCTAGTCTTATTTTAGCTACAAACAATTTGGTCGTGTCCCTGTTATACTCCCATCCCATTTTATTGTGTGCAGTCTTTTCGCAATCTACCCCAGATTACAAACAAACAACGCCATCACACGAATCCATCTCCATATTAACATTGATTGTGATTTAGGGTACTGAGTGTGTGATTAACTGATTAACTGTGTCATTGTGTCATTATAGTAGGTCGTGGGATATCTACTTCTCATCATCTCATTCATCATGAAATCTTTGTTTCTACTTGCTACGGCTTGTGCAGCAGCTTTCATCCAATTCCCCATTCAAATACAGAGGGTCCAAAAGTCTATTTCAGATAGCCAGGACTTTGATGACTGGACTTTGAAACAGTCCCGCTTTGCTTTCCACCAGATTCTCCAGAATATCGGTGGCCTGTCATCTTTACCTTCAGTTCCTGAAGGTGTGGTATTGGCTTCTCCTCTGAAGGTACATCCAGATTATTACTATAATTGGATCCGAGACTCTGCTCTCACCATCCGTCTGTTGATTTATGAGATAAGAGACTTTTATGCAGATGCAGATTCAGATGCAGGTTTCTTGAAGTCTGTGGTGGAACTGTATATCTTAGTTAATCATCATTTACAGCGGCTCAGCAACAGGTCCGGCAATTTCACCGACCGTAAAGGGTTGGGAGAACCCAAGTTTATGGCCAATATGACGGTTTTTGATGGCAAATGGGGCCGCCCCCAATCCGATGGACCTGCACTTCGTGTGCTGACCATCGCCTATTTCTTTAAGCTCTTGGCGGAACAAAAGCAAGATTTCGGCGCCGCTCTTAATGGCCTGTTTGTTTACCATGAGATTGTTCGGCCCGATTTGGAATATATCTTGAACCACTGGCGTGCACTGCTGTTTGACCTTTGGGAAGAGGTCAATGGTATGCACTTTTTCACCGTTCTTGTACAGTTAAGAGCCATTGGAGATGGTGCCATATTAGCGGCGCAAAATAATGACAAGGACTTTGAAAAGCTCTTGAAATCCGCCTTTGACGATATCCACGACTATATCGCTCATGCAGGCTTCATTGGTCCACTACACATTGTTGAAACACCGCAGTTTCCAGAACGCCAGGGACTTGACTGTGCCAGTCTTTTGGCAGCAATCCATGCCCATAGTATGGATTTTGGAGATACTGATCTGGTACCCTACGATGTGGATGATAACCATATCCTCAATACCATTGCAGCAATAGTGATGGTGATGAAGCCTCTCTACCCAATCAATGCAGGACAAGACGTGGCGTTGGGGCGGTACCCCGAAGATATCTACAATGGAGATGGAACATCCGAGGGTAATCCATGGTTCATCTGTACAGCCTCTGCGGCGGAAGTACTCTATAAGATGGTGTATAAGAGGCGAGCACAGAAGTCGGATATTCACACGTCAAACCTCGCACCGTTTGTCAAGATGGTGTTGGGCCAAGGGGATTTTCCCCAATCCAGTCTTCTCCGGCACGGAACTCCCGAGTGGGAGCACTTTTTGGACGCTTCCGTGGTGTTGGCTGATAGGTTTCTACACAAGATCCGCATGCACATTAATAGTGACGGACACATGCTGGAGCAATTTAACAAGTACACGGGGTTTATGCAGGGAGCGTCGGACTTGACATGGTCATATTCTTCTTTTTACAATTGTGTACGTTGGAGAGAAGCTGTGAAGGGTCAGGGAGCTAAGGGGAAGTGAGCTTGGCAACACCCGTGCACCACGCCAATATCTGTGCGACTTCTCCCAACATCAAAACTTCAACATGTCGACATTTGTGGGAGCCGTTCTTCTCTTACATGCGGCATACTCTTCATATGAACACCATCAGGTGATCTCTAGTGAAGTTCCTCGAGATATTATTTTGGAGGTAATAATAGGGCTCATCTTGATCAATTTTGCAGCTTTCAACCAAAACCCTACCAAACTTTCTCTTACGGGTGGTGACAAGGTGGCACCTTTGAAAAGGTACTTGGAACCGATTGATAAGAGCAAAGCTGCAGTGGCCATGAAGGAGCTTGGATATGTGGAGCATGAAGTATTGGAGACACGAGTTGATTTCATGGATGTACGGAAAAAGAGGGACGAGTACAGAAGCTACAGTGAAGCTGCAGTGAAGCTACAGTGAAGCTAAAGTGAAGCTGCAGTGAAGCCACAGTGAATCATATTGCTTAGTGACTCAAGTGATTACTGAAGCTTTGCTCTGTAAAGAGAATACGTCTAAATTGACATAAGTGAGTAAACACGGAAAGAGGAAGCAAAGTGAAACGCAAAATATGTATTAACATTCATTAATGATTTGATAGTGATGTATTTGTTAGATTGTTGTATGGGACCAGCATATAAGCAGTTTATTCGATAGTGGGGATGTACGGGTTTAGTATATAGGTTTTAGAGAGACGGAAGTGTTGAACTGAATCAAGTGAGCAGATGCAACATTAGCTATGCCATTGCTACAGGAGGTTAACATTGCTACAGGAGGTTAACATTGCTACACGAGGTTAACATTGCTACAGGAGGTTAACATTGCTACAGGAGGTTAACATTGCTACAGGAGGTTAACATTGCTACACGAGGTTAACATTGCTACACGAGGTTAACATTGCTACACGAGGTTAACATTGCTACACGAGGTTAACATTGCTACACGAGCCTAAACATGGTTACGTGGCGTGTGCATACAGCCTAGCTGGAAGTTTATAAAGACAGGCCTTTCCGTGTGTAGAAGGGCAACAATAAATGGAAACTCTCAGATCTGTTAGTCAGCAGATAGAAACTGTGAAATAAGAGTTATTCTTTTTAAGGAGACTAGTTACCTCTGCTACTACTACTTTACTACTATTAGTTAGTAGTGTAGTGTATGTGTGTGTGTTCGTCAGTGCGTGAGTTCTTCAGTGCGTCATCACTAACTACTCCTTCAACGACCTCAATTAAATCACCATTTTACAGATACTCATTTTAGTGCGTGTGCGCGGTGGAACTGGCCAAGTAAGTGTGTGTAGAACTGTGAATGGTTACGCGAATGGTACTGCGACCTCGGTTAAGTGTATTCGCGAGCGACTGACGATGGGAAGGGCTACATAGTGAACAATCATGGATCAACTGACAATGTAGTGAAGAACTATTAGTAGAAGAACTACCAGAACTAGTACTCTGAAGAACTTCTACTACTACTACTACCACTCTACTACTACTACTACCACTCTACTACTACTACTACCACTCTACTACTACTACTACCACTCTACTACTCTATAACAACTAAACTAGAACAACTAGCACTAATCTACTACTAATACCTACCCAAATCATATCTTAATTTTTACCTATAAAATTATCATTAAACTTATTAAAAATCATAAAATCAATAATATGCAATATATAAAAGTATATATGTTTATTATAACTTATATGGTACTCTACTCACATATGCAGCTGCAGATTTCCACACTTCACAGGTTAGGTTGGACGGTGTAATATGGGTATCGCACTACCCCTGGGAGTAAAAATCACCTACCATGTGCCATCACACGTGGATTTCCAAACAACTGGGAAAGGCAATGTACAGCCCTAAACACTGGAATTGTCTCGCTCGGATTAGGACGTAACAAGGCGGCATGTACACATGCCCCAAAATTCTATACAAGAGTCAAGGATTCTTCTTTTTGAGAACCCATTAAAGAATTAACAATTATATATTGCCCTCATGGGTATGGCACACCTAAGAGATTCTAGTAAGATTTCCATCTAACGAAGCCTTAGTCACTGACTAGTGGAGATGTACGCTGTGCTGAGGGCACCGCGCCTGCAGATGAAACGCAATAATGTGTTTTCATCCTATCATATTCGAGGACGGCTGTTTTTGGGACCCCCGAATTTCCGCCTTTCCTATAAACATAAGGATTGTTCTTTGGGAGCATCCAAGAACAAATAACTGATTTTGAAAGTACTGAACAATTATAAATCTAACAATATTATATTATTATTTTTTATTATTAGTAGTGTGAGTGAGTGTCCTACTCGATTTCTCTATTTTCCTCAAATACATCAGCATTTTACAAATACTCATTTAGTGCGAATGATTGCGACTGAGAGCGCTCCAGTAAGACCCACATCGGTGTAGTCGCGACCGACCAAAGCTACGACAACACTACTGACTATGAAGAGTCTATCAATTGATATATGAATAAGCTGAAGTCTATACTGTTACTGGTACTGTAAAGTGGTAGAGAACTACTAGTAGTAGTAGTACTACTAGTAGTAGTAGTACTACTCACTACTACTACTCTACTACTACTCTACTACTACTCTACTACTACTCTACTACTACTCTACTACTACTCTACTACTACTCTA
>NLAU01000622.1:273-31605 GCA_002370875.1 Metschnikowia arizonensis
GGTAGACTAGTAGACTGGTAGACTAGTAGACTGGTAGACTGGTAGACTGGTAGACTGGTAGACGGGTAGACTCGGACAGTGGACCAGGCTATCAGTCAATATATTGAACGTATTCCTTACGTCCTAAGTTTATCATGGTATGTATTGAACCTAGAATAGTCGAGGAACTCGATCACTAAAGGGAGAAAAACCTCGCTGTTATACAGTGTTTTCCAAAACTATTTAAACCAGCGCGACAAAATGGTTCAAACCAGTGCGACAAAATGTTTCGCACAACACTAGCAAAATGTTTCGTACCCCTTTCACAGTCTTTCAAAGCAAATGATGTCATCGAAATTCTTCAAACTATTTTCGTAAGATAATACGAAAAATCGAAATAATCCAACCGCCCTTTTTTCTTTTTCTTCTCTTTATCTATTTTTTATTTTCTATTTTTTGTTTTGTTTTGTCGTAGGGTAGCATATTTTCTTAACAATTACAATGTTTGACGCGTACGTATGAGGCAATCCTCCAGATTTAAGATTTCAGAATATTGAATTCTAATGCAAGTTGGTGTGAAAAATTACGCCATTTGGTTTGAAAGACTGTGAAAAGGGGTACGAAACATTTTGAATTATTAGTTTGAAACTTGCTAATACACCTTACATAATCAGGAACGGTTGTTCTTTCCAATCTAAAAAGGAGAGTCGTTGTAGTTCTCTGTCATCATTTTCAATCTCTGTGTCTTATAAGACTCCTTGTCCTATATCATCAGTACCACAGCTCCCCCTTTTATAGTGGAGCTAAGCTTGACCGTCGGGTGACTCTAACAGTGGTTGTTTCCAATGCGTGGGTTCTCTTGCTCAAACATCTCCTTTCGGTATTTCATACAGGGCTGAGGATATCTCTCAGGTGAATATGCCTACCTTTAACTAGTCTCCTTAAGTAATTAACTTCTCTATCTGCTGACCAAGAAAGCTCTTTGTCATTGGGAAAGTTCGTCTGCCCTTTCTACACACGGGCAAGCCCAACTTCAAATTGCGCTGTATGCACACGCCGTGTACCCATGTTCAGGCTCGTCTAGCATTGTATGCACACGCCGTGTACCCATGTTCAGGCTCGTCTAGCATTGTTCATGTAACACTGCTGCTCAGCCTTTTCTAACAACGGGATAGCCAAAGTTGCATCTGCTCACTTGATTCTTCCTGCATCAACACCTCAACTGCATCGTGTAGTTCAACATCAGGAACATGCTGTACATCTATTATAGTGTATAGTGTAGTATGGATGACCGATTTATGCACTACCCCATTAACATGGCCAGAACTCAAAATATTGTTATAACACATAGACGATATAGAAACCATAGGAGGTTGAGTCTATTTCTTTTTGACTTTTTCATGCTTATTTTTGTAGTTTATTAGTTCATTCGCGCCTTTTGACAGTGGAGCAAAAAGAAGAATAACTCGTTAGGCTAGTGTAGTCAGTGTAGCTACTCCAGCTACTCTAGTTACTCTAGTCACTCTAGTCACTCTACCCACTCTACCCACTCTAGTTACTCTACACACTCTACCCACTCTACCCACTCTACCCACTCTACACACTCTACCCACTCTACCCACTCTACCCACTCTACCCACTCTACCCACTCTACCCACTCTACACACTCTACACACTCTACCCACTCTACCCACTCTACCCACTCTACCCACTCTACCCACTCTACACACTCTACACACTCTACCCACTCTACCCACTCTACCCACTCTACCCACTCTACCCACTCTACACACTCTACACACTCTACCCACTCTACCCACTCTACCCACTCTACCCACTCTACCCACTCTACACACTCTACACACTCTACCCACTCTACCCACTCTACCCACTCTACCCACTCTACCCACTCTACACACTCTACACACTCTACCCACTCTACCCACTCTACCCACTCTACCCACTCTACCCACTCTACACACTCTACACACTCTACCCACTCTACCCACTCTACCCACTCTACCCACTCTACCCACTCTACACACTCTACACACTCTACCCACTCTACCCACTCTACCCACTCTACCCACTCTACCCACTCTACACACTCTACACACTCTACCCACTCTACCCACTCTACCCACTCTACTCTATAGTCCACTTTGGAGACTATCTCTAATGTTTCATCATCAGAGTGAGTCACCATCTGGTTGTCGTTCCTCAGTGGGTCATTACTCATTAGACTTAGAGACTACACTACAGTCTCACCGATAGTAGCTCAAAAGCGCCGTGACAGTGTCGTTCATTATCTTGGACCAGCCTATTTAACTTTTCCGATCTCTCCTGAAGGAATCATCAACGAATAGAGATAGGAATAGACCAGATACTCCAGATACAGTATTTCCCATGCGCTATTTTACACTCTACTCACATTACTCACTACAGACTCTATTGACAAGATATCCTCATAATTAGCAGTTCAAGAATCACTATAATACTATAGATATTGTCAGATAAATGCATAGCTCACTAGGCATACAAATAATTACACCTACACTAAACACATGGTTGGAAACCTCCCTAAAGCTTATTGACCGAGGTTTTAGTATAAGTATATAGTGAGTAGGAAATGGTGAGGGACGGAGGGGGGTGCGCAGGCCCGTACATCCCTAACTACTTCTCTTATAATATCTTAGTAGCACTCTGGAAACCACACGTATTTTATGTTTTAGTATATATTCATATACAGGGATATATAAGTTGTACCTTACAAGACCGAAGAATTTTCACAAATTGGCGTCCTGCATATAAACAAGACTTAACATCTCCACCAAGTCCAAGTCCAAGTTTCTATTCCCTGCCTCCTAGGTACTCCTTGACACATATATAAGAGCCCATTCGCTCTTGCTGAATCATTAAGTAATACAAGACATGTTTCTCTTTGTACTCTGTACTGTCAGTGCGCCAATCGTCTCCCCCTCAGTCCTTCCACTGTAGTCCCGGCAACAACAGGGCTACATTGAAACAAGGTATCAGCAACATCCATAAATTTCTTCTGCCTTTGGAACCTGAAGGTCTGACTCCTTAAGCATATTTGAAATATGCATCTCGATCGTAGAATCGACCTTGTGACAAACTCATGAAGATTCAAACTCATGTATGTAAAGAAATTATTGCCGCAACGGTCTTGACTAGCTCCAACATAGGCCCATTCAACCAGGCACCGTGCTAATTTATTGGTCTGTGATTCCAGAGGAATCATGACCATATCTTTGCAGCCAAAAGGGGAGAGGGCTAGTTGGAAGGTACTGTACTGTCCCATAACATTTGAGGTTGAAACTTCAAGATACCCTTAGGCATTTGATTGAGAACAGTTGCCATACGAGCAGCATCTGCCCAAAAGATCATTGACACAGAGCCCCAGCCAAAGAAGAGTTCGGGTCTTGTCCTGAATTGTGCGCATCAGGTGTTCTGCACTACCATTCTGATACGACGAATAGGTGTCCGTAAATCTGTGAGTGATTCCTTTGGATAGGAATTCCTGACAAAGAATTTCGTGACGATAGTAGGAACTCCCAAGTTTCGTGAATGAAGTGTTCACAAAGCGTCGAATCGCTTCAGCAGACTTGTAAACAAAAGCAATTGCCACAGTGGATCGTGAATAGCGATCAACAATCACCAAAAAATACCGCCACTTGTCGTAGACCACTAATTTCAACGTGTAACACCTCCAAAGGATTTGTGTCACTATCGCTTTCCTTAGGATGGCCTTGTGTATTCTTTGACATTGCACAAGTGTCACACTCGGTAGTAGGAACGTGATCAATACCTTAAGGAATTTGCCATATTTCCTTAAGTGATCTAAAAGCGTGTTCGCCAGGATGCCCAAGCTTATCATGCCACTCCCTCGATTCTAAAAAGGCTTTAGAGTTGGACATATCCGACTAGATATTAGCACGACGAATGTTATATCCAAGGTTCATTGTTCTGATAAACATGACTCTCAGCAGAAGAGTTGGGAGGAATAAGCTTAACATACACGTCACGAGAACCATCCTGATGGTTGCGAAAGGCAAACTCAGTTTCAGGAATGGCCAAAGCAGAAAAAACATTGATTAACGCCGTAGAAACATACTACACAAAAGAGATGTGTAAAATATGTTTTTCCGCGAGACGTAAATCGACTTGACCAAAACCTTCAGTTAGAAGAGAATTGTCAGTGGTCAAACTGGGTAGCCAGGTGTAAAATTGGTCAATAGTGACGAATCATTGACAAAGTGAATAGAACTTCCGGTATCATTCAATGGTTAAAGAATTGGCAGAAGAGCCAGGAATGGACATGCTGCCAACAGATGGTTGCTCACGGGCCTGAGACGGAGGGTCAGTCTTCAGAGCATCGTTCTTTTTCGTGGGATCTTTTTCCCTCACATTCACACTCTACTCACACTCTAGTGTAGACCATAGTCTCGACTTAGTGTATAGTGTATACCCTTAACATGGCAAGTCACTCAAAATATCCTTAAATAGCCAGATCATTTTCTTAGTATAAATTTCCTCAAAAGGCCGTCATTTATACCTTGGCCATTCTAAAGCTTGGTGGATGAACCCTTGATGTACTTGGAACTTCAATTGCGAATGAACAGTCTTGGCTTAGGCCTGGTGAAAAAGTGCCCTTGGAACCCAACAACTTAAGATTTTGCCAAACTGCCTCCGCTCAAGTCTGCCAAGTGTATTTACACATTGTTGTGTATACTTTTCCATTTTGATTCAAATCACTCCGATTCAGGACAGTAAATGATATTCATATCAGTATTGAAAGATTCACCACAGCAAGTAAGTAATCACATGAGTATTGAAAGATTCACATGAGTATTGAAAGATTCACATGAGTATTGAAAGATTCACATGAGTATTGAAAGATTCACATCAGTAAATGTCATTCAATCACTCAAAGATAAAGTCATGTCAATTAGCCGTCTCAAGGTCCCAGTAGCTCGGTTTTAACAAACTCCACAATGCTTCATATCCCTGCCAAATATTTGCGTTCCCACACACAAAAACTCAAAAGCTCTTCTGAGGACACCATATCTGTGAATGATGTTGAATGATTTGAGTGATGAATGATTTCAGTGATGTTCAATGATTTGAGTGATGAATGATTTCAGTGATGAATGATTTCAGTGATGAATGATTTCAGTGATGAATGATTTCAGTGATGAATGATTTCAGTGAAATTGACACGCAAGGGTACTGCCAAATTGAGAGTGGTAGAATTTAGATTTAGGACTGTATACAAAATCTTGCTCACTATTCTCACTCCAACACATTGTCCTTCTTAAATGACACCATGGACTCCATCGTTTTTCTCATCACACGCTACGTCACCGTTCATGGCGCTCGTTACCTTCTTCGTAGGGATATACAAGATGATGAGGATATTCCCAATATCCCTCTTCCCGATACAGAAGAAGATGCCGATCCTGTGACGGAGGAAATGTTCTCATCATGGGCGCTATTTATCCTTTTCTGTCTTTTATGTTCAGCTTTATGGTCTTCTTATTACCTCCAGCAAAGACGTATAAAAGCTGTACATGAAACTGTGCTTTCAATTTTTTATGGTATGATTGTTGGGTTGATTATTCGGGCGGCTCCTGGCCATTATATTCAGGATGCTGTGAAGTTTAAGTCTGGTTACTTTTTCAATATCTTGTTGCCTCCCATTATTCTTAATTCGGGCTATGTTCTACATCAGGCCAATTTTTTTAGTAACATTGGCTCCATCCTTACTTTTGCCATTCCTGGCACTTTTATCTCGTCTTTAGTTCTTGGTACCATTCTTTACGTGTGGACGGCTTTGGGAATTGATAGCGTTCACTTGGAGTTTGTGGATGCATTGGCTGTTGGTGCTACTCTTCTGGCCACTGACCCCGTGACCATTCTCTCTATCTTCAATGCCTATAAGGTGGACCCCAAGTTGTACACCATTATCTTTGGCGAGTCGCTTTTGAACGATGCCATTTCTATCGTCATGTTTGAAACATGCCAGCAATTCCACGGCAAGGATCTCAAATTCACTTCTCTATTTGAGGGTGTGGGTTTGTTTTTTATGACCTTCACCATCTCCACCATCATCGGTATATCTGTGGGCATTTTGATGGCCTTGATCTTAAAGCACTCGCATATTAGACGCTACCCTGAGATTGAAACTTGCTTGGTCTTGCTCTTTGCTTACCAATCTTACTTTTTCTCCAATGGAATCCATATGTCCGGCATTGTGTCTTTGCTATTCTGTGGTATTACCCTAAAACACTATGCCTACTTCAACATGTCTCGTCGAACTCAGATCGCCACAAAATACATCTTCCAATTCTTAGCCCAGATGTCCGAGAATTTTATCTTCATCTACTTGGGCTTGTCGTTGTTCACGGAGGTGGAGTTGGTGTTCAAGCCGCTTCTCATTATCGTGACTTTTATTCTGATTTGTGTGGCCCGCTGGTGTGCAGTCTTCCCACTTTCACGCTTCCTTAACTTCTTGTACCGAGCTAGATCTGAACGCTTCAATTCCTCATCTGCAATATCTGGTTCTATTTCCTCTCACAATATTCCCGAGGAAATCAGCCATTCCTATCAGATGATGATTTTCTGGGCTGGCTTGAGAGGTGCTGTGGGTGTTGCATTGGCTTTGGGCTTGCAGGGCGAGGCAAAGTCCACATTGCTCGCTACAGTCCTAGTGGTGGTGGTCTTGACGGTTATCTTTTTCGGTGGTACTACGGCTTCAATGTTGGAGATCTTAGGGATCAAGGTGGGATGTGTGCAGGAAGGTGAAAACTCTGACGACGAGTTTGATATCGAAGCTCCAAGGCTATCGCATCCGGTCACCAACATCAACCTCACGAGCAAACGAAGATACAACTCCCCGGCAAACGACTTCCGCTCTGGACCTCCTCCAAAAGGCCAAGGTTATAGACCCGAAGGGTCCGATACTACCAAGTTGGCCAGAACCCTGTACTCGCTCAATAACCTGCATTCTGAGCTCCATGACGAAGAGGAATACATTACCAGTGATGTGGAAGATTTGGTGAGTGAGCCCATGAACTATTCCCTGAACGATGGTCCTGCAGCCGGCGGTTCCCATGGTGTTTGGGGGGCTTTCTTGAGTGCAGAAGAGCATGCCAAGTGGTTCACAAGATTTGATGAGCAAGTCTTGAAGCCAGTTCTTCTTGATTCTTCTCCCGCCTTGGGACAATCTGAGCATACCAATGATGAAGAAGCAAGTATTGGCAAATGATGAAAATTCACCTATTTGGATAACGGGAAAGGCAGGCATATACATCATAGAATGATGTATTGTTCTGGTATGTATATATTATAGTATATATTAGTAGAACTTTATATACAGCTTAGCGTGAAACCTGTTGATCATTGATTTCTTGGTATCACGTGAATTCCTAATTGGCTAGTCCATTGATCCTGTTCCTAAATATATACGCCAGCTTGGTTTGCATGTTTAGCAGTACAGGAAATAGAGGCGGCAACCACCCACTTTGCAAGCTTAAATGCCCTTGGAGAAAGTTGCAAGTCACTGAGTTTGTAATTAAACTTCACAGCAAGTTGATAGAACTCTTTCATAGTTAAATCATGCATGAGAGCAACCAAGTGGTTATTCGTGGAAGGGTTACACACGGACGCAGGCAAAAAGTCAGTGTAGTTGGCAAAGGCCCGGATGGGTTTCTCCAATAAATTAAACACCTCGCTAAGGTAAGCGTTGGTGATGGTGTTGCATCTGTCCTCCTCAATGGAACGCAATAAGAGGCCAGAAAGAGTAAGCACAGCATTGCCATAAGTGACTGGGTTCAATACACGAGATTCAGAGTCTCTTTTCAAAGTTGTTCTCCAGAGAAAGCCGATTCGGCTATGCAAAAGCTGGTCGTAGAAAGCAGAAAGCTGGGTCTTTAAGTGAGGTGCGTTTTGAACCCAAGACTTATTGTTTCCAGAGATCTTCAGCAAGCGATTATTCAATGGTAGGAGAATTTGGGAGTCGAGTATTTGCACTACTTTCAGGAGCACAGCTTTGGCCTTAAAAACAGGCTGAGCCTGTAAAAGGTTGGAATCTAAGTGAGCAAGTCGAGCCTGCATGGGATTATCATATTTCTTAACGGGACTTGAAGAAGCGCTGATGGCCATGTTTGTAGTGTTGCTGAGGGTTTCGTTGAACGAGTCGGGAGAGTCTTTGGGGAAGGAGTTGGAGTCTTTGGGAAAAGAGTCCAAGGGGGAGTTCTTGTCAGAGTCCATATTTGGATTGGTGGAGTTTCCAAAAATATACGCGTCAGACTCACTTTCAGCAGCCTTCACCTCCACATTTCTCAAGGCAGTCAAATCTGATGGTAACCGGAAGTTGACTCTCGAAGTTGTGTTCTTAATCACCAATGAACACTCGTCCAAGATAGAAGGCCAAAAGGAGCGGGAAATAGCAGAGCTCTTCGACCCGTTTAAGATTTTATTCCGGTAGTCATGGGCCTCAGGGTCCGGGGACCATGAAATGTAAGCCAATTCTTGAAAAGCACACAAATTCAGCAAAGAAGACAAGAAGTCAGAAGGCCGCACATCACGGACTCCAGAAAGTAGGGTAATAACGGGACTCGAAGATAGCAGAGAAATTGGCTTGGAGTGATGCAAACAGCCTATGGTAGCATAGGTATTGAAAGCATGGTTGAAAAATTCAAGCATAAAAAACACCAGACATGAGTACCAAGCCACACTGAAAAAAAATCCAAGGTCTAAAAAGGTCCACAGGGGGGCGGATTTGGTGTCCAAGTTGAAAAGAACCAAAATAGGCCAAATCATCCTGTATATAGACAGGTGGAGCACCACGTACAACATGGGCACTATGCAGAAACTGGCAGCAGTAAAGGTCAAGGACACAGCCGTGTGTCGCAACATAGGCGCAAACAAGTACTTAGCAGGCGGATTGATGGGAATGCCATAGCTGAAAACAAGCCTGTTCTTTTGGAATACCAAGTACTGCATATTATAGAGCCATCCCAAGGCTATGCTGTGAAACAAGAAGTACACAAACTGATCATTGACCAACGGCTTATGGCGGTATTCCTTGGAAAAAACATAATAAGACACATTGGCCTGCGGAAGAAAAGGCCCCATTAGGCATAACGCCGAAAATGCAGTGCCAAGTCCCGACACCCAAAATTGGCGCCAAGTTACCATTTTTAGAAGTTGCCAATAGAGGCTTTTGGCGTCAGAATACACCACCGTTGAGTTTTGCATACGTGTCATCTTGACTATATGCAATGCTAGCGTATAAATGGGGATTTCATAGACCAAGGCGAAGGTTTTCAGGGCCCAAGTATTGTGGCGGGTAAGAAGGACGGAGAAGAGCAGCGCCAAGAAAAATGCTATTTTGTTTACATACTTCATTCTGTGAGTAAAGACATTGCAAAAGTAGTAAATGTAGGGCTTGACGTGTAAGTCGGGGGGATCAGAATGGGTAGACATTGTGGGATTAATTATATGGAGATGGGATTGGAAATGCGGCTAGACACATCCGTACACCAAATACAAGCAGACTTTAATTAATATATATACATTACATGGCCAGGTTGACCCTTTCTTGTGCCTTGCGTCTCATCTTCTCAGCTTCTCCACTCAAAGTGTCTTTGACCATTTCCAAGCCAGGCTGGCCATCTATCTCGCCAAATGCCTTATGCTTAATTTTTTGTTCCATCTCGGAAGTTTCCTCGTATGTGTTGACTTGGTCAAATAACCTGGCCTCCACTGTACCTCGGGTATATTCAAAGTTGGCCACACGCGTTTCAAATGCTTCATGGATGGCTTGATTCAACTCCTCTTCCGTGGTGATGAAATTGGTCGCTGCATGGTAGAGTTCCAATAACTTGATGGTTTTGGAATTCTTCACCCGTAATTCCCGAGTCTTGCGGTTCAACAATCTTTTCTCTTCCACAATCGCCGTTTCCTCTTCAGTTCTCGGCCTCATGATGGGCCCCTGTAAGTACGAGTCAATTGTGGGTAACGTTAAAGTGGATTCCTCTCCATGGTCGTCGTACTTGTGGAGCAGTTCTTTGGATGCTTCTTTTTGTCTTTTCTGTGCTTCCATTTCCTGGATCTTTTCCAATCTCTTGGCCTCAGTCATAAATGCGTCTTTCAAGTGTGCCACGCGGATTTCTTCTCTTTGGTGCTGCCACAACTCTTCCTTAGTCATTTCTGACAAGTCCTTTTTGGGTTGCAATCTTTTCTCCAATTTTTTCAAACGCTCCTCCACACTAATCACGGGTTTTTCCGCCACTTTTCGAGGAAGATGCACTCCATTGATCTTGGGAGTCATGACTCCCTCGGCGTATCCTTGTTCTATACTAGCCTTTTGCATCTTCTCTTCGTCGGTGTCGGGTCTTATAGGGTTATGCTTGAAAACTGGCCGAACCTTGGGCAAAATTCCCGACTTTCCACCATACTTGATTGTTCTCTTGCCAAGACAGACACTGGACACTTTCATATTGGCTATCGAACCGTGGTTTTGGACTAATGAGAAGTTGGTGTAAAAAGTTCGCACCTGGTGACAAACTGTGCAGTGCACGAATCCTCCATGTAGACTGTATGACATTTCAAGTCAAGTCTAATCCTCTGACACTAAGAAAAAGACATGGAACTGCTAGTGGATACTAGAGTAGTTGCGCTTAGTGGTTGAATTGTCTGATGCAGGATTTAGAGCTAACTGACTAAAGGAGTGGTGGTGACTGGTGGCATGGACAAGACTAGAACCAATTGGAATAGATCAACGCTCTGTTCTGAAATCCTTAGGATCAGCAAGACGAATTGCTCAAGTCAGTTATCTTTTTTTGCTGGCTTCTTGTATCATCTTTGGAAATCCATGACCTGTTACCTGCAGATGAAATATAGCCCCGTCAATGTATATTTCTTGGATATATGGAAATGACCTTCCATTGAAGTATCCTTAAACCATTACAACCCATTAGACTTTTCACACTCGATAAAACCTTCAAGTAGGTACTAAAATACCATTCTGGCTCACGTGGGGTCAGTGGCGAATCCACATTCCTTAAGAATCCATCTGTGTAGTGGTATGAAGATGTTTGTAACATTGGAACAGCCGGATTAGTAAATTCTAACCTGTTCTAAACATCGCAATCAACCACATTCATGGTCATTCTCGGGTTCCCCAAGCTTCGTACATGGCAGTCAGTGCAGCTTTGTTGATTTTTTTGCTGCCCATGGCACTCGAAAAAACATTTAACATGAGGAGCTTCTTCTCATCAACAGCTCCATCGTGTTCTCGGTAGAATTCAATCAATTTGCGCGGTGTCTTGAATCTTTGTTGGATCATGATTGCCTTTTCAAAGGAGATTCCCCGCACCAGCATGAGCATGAGGAGAAACATGTCTTTCACGGTCATCATATTGGTCTTGACCAAAGTGGCTTGATACATGTGAAAGTAATGCACGCATTCGTAAGGTTGCTTCTGGCTCTGGTTCGGCTTCGGGTTGGCTATGCTGACTTCCTGTTGTAATGGATGTTGGAAGTTAAGTTTGGGCCCAGTACTTTCAAACTTGCTTCTGAATGTGGACAAGAGATTCAAGTACTCATCCTGGGTGTTGATAGATTTTGGTTTCAACACCATCAAGCGACGGTTCCGGAATCGTTGTATCATGATGTTTGTCATTGTCACTAACCAGTCAATGGTATCGTCAACACGTCGGAACCGCTGGACAAAAAAGTTGGATGTGGTGATCACCATGGATATAGCGGTCTCAATCAGCTTCTTCATATCTATGATTCGCTGCAAATCGCCCACGCCAGCCTCTTCCACGAGATAGTAGACGTTTTTGATTCCCGAGCGCTTCAACCTTGCTTTTTGCTCGACAAAACGTCCATCTCGGATTGATATAGCCAAGTCATCGAGCCGTTTACGTTCACAGACGTAGTTAAGCACCACCTCTTTTTTCAGGTGCTTGTTCCTAGCAATCCAAAGCACATCACCAACACTGAGGGAACGAACTTCACAATTGACGCCATTGGAAACCACTCTATTGTAGAAGAAGTCACGTTCACTTTGAGAACGGATCTCGCGGCTATCGATCAAGAGAACAATATCAAAAGAATCTCCGGGCCAGATTTCATAAGGAGTTCCTGCGTAAATTCTATTAGCATAATCATGAAGAGGGTTATCATTGTGCCGTTTTGAAACCAGGTGAGGAGAACTGTTGATTTTTTTCAGATTGATTTCCCCTGACATGGTTCCTAGAGGACTGGAGGACATAATATATAAATTATCAGGAGAATCAAGTATTCTTGATGATTCAGGGGAATATCGTATGCCATTATCAAAAGAATAATCAGGCACAGATTCCAGATTTTCTTCATTTGTCAGTTGTATACCCTCTTGCAGAGTAATCAAGTCAGCCATTATTCTTCCAGCATCAGTAAGCACATAGACTTTAGGACGGCCTATACACTCGACCAATTCACGTTTCAAGAGCGTTTTAATACCATCCCAAGCGGAATAAAAATCCCGAGCGGCGGGGTTGGCGGTAAACGAATGATCACAAAATTGTGTAGCAGCGGCAATTATAGCATCCTTCAGAAGGCCAGACAGCCTGCCACGACTGGCCATATGAAGCGCCACCAAAATGGCCCATGACCCAGACCGTCGTTTAGGTACCCACTTTGTGGACCGGCGCTTCTTGACCGGGTCAGTATCTATATCAAGCTCATTCTTACGCTTTCCACCTTGGTCATTTAATGAAACGTGGTTTTCAAAAGCTGGCGGTATATCAAGGTTATTTTCCAAACAATGTTTTTTCAACCGGGAACAAAGAAGAAGAAAGATCTTATTGCCAATATACTGGATGCTTTTTATCTGTTGAGGAGTGGAGATGGGATGTGGATATTCACGGAGCTTTTCTATGGCCTTGGAATAAGCAAAGGTTAGCTTAGAACCTTTTTGCGTAAGTTCTGAATGGTGATCTTGGAGCCACTGTAGGAAGAGTTCGTTTAGATTCATTACACTGGAGGTAATGAATATGATAACAATTAGATAGGCGTGCGCGGACACCCGTACACCTGCGATTTGCAGCCACTCTATTTTCCATTCTCCACTCTATTCTCCATTCTCCACTCTATTCTCCAAACACCGGACTATGGGTGATATATATATATAATATATATATAAAGGGCAAGTGAGAGTACAGGAATTATGCACCCCACTCGACCGCATGTTTCAGGATAGCTGCATTTGCGCTTTGACCCCGCACAGGGGTATGCACGCTCACGCCAAAAGTCTATATAAACCGTGATTCCCACCCATCAACGAACCCCACCAGAATCTACACTTCTAGTTATACAGATTATATTAATATAGTAAGGCATAGAATGGGGTAGTTAAATTATGGATATTTATGGATATTTATGGATATGGATATCCTTATGGTTATCCTAATGGTTATCCCTACTTATGGTTATATACTGATACTTATGGTATACTTATGTATGGTCTAGATGGTTGGCACACTGCCATCCTTTAGAGCCTACACGGAGTCATCTTCAGTGAAATGTGAGGATGCACCACACAACACCAGAACTTTCAGCATAGCTGCAACATGTCCCCTCACAGGGATATGCACCTTCACGCCAAAAGTCTATATAAACCCAGATTCGCACTACTGGAACCATCAGTTATTGTCATTATGTGACTGACCATGAATTTAGTATCAAGTTATCCTCACAGTCAGTCAGTCAGTTGGTCAGTTAGTCAGTCAGTTGGTCAGTTAGTCAGTCAGTTGGTCAGTTAGTCAGTCAGTTGGTAAGTTAGTCAGTCAGTTAGTCAGTCAGTTGGTCAGTCAGTCAGTCTCGATAACATGACTAACTAGGCGCAGGATAATGATGAGAATGACCTACAGTAACACTGTAACTGAACCCTTAGACCAGTTGTGGGTCCTAAACTGTCTATTTACCTGGACATCACTACCTCTCGGGCTCAGTGGGCGCACCATTTTATAACCTCCAAGTTGATTCTACATACACCAAGAAGTCCAGCCACGATTACTAAGAACTACGATTACAAAAAGTATCCCAGGATGGTACTGATGGTGTATTTCACCAGGTACAGTTTTGACACGGTTTGGAAGTTTTCCAAAAAAATCTAACATAAGTGGTATATTATGACTTCGGATAGACATATTAATACCAGGACTTATGACTATTTTGATTACCATTTATTCCATTTGAAGGACTGCATATACCCCATGTATGACATTTCTGGCGGACTTCTAAACATCAACCTATGTTAGATAGGAAATTCCGTTTGGCATCACTTGACCATATGTTTCCAGAATTGACAAATCTATGGGTCTGCAGGGAGATGGGACTCTTATGGTGGCCTATTTTACAAGCTTCTCTATTTCCAAGTGCATAGGATCTTCACCAAGACTTCTTCCAGACACTTGATGGGATTGTATTTCCTACAAGATCAAGTGGAGCTTTCTCCATTGATATCACGACATCTTGTTGAAGGAGGCAGCAACACAGGAAAGGGAGGTACGGCTAAATGGCTCATTTATTGCTTTTGGAACATGTCGACAAGATGCAATCTATGGGTATGCACCCAGATGGAATTAATGTGAAGGATGTACGGGTTTCTACACATCTACTGACATTGACTACTACAGCATCCATTTCAAAGTGACTCAGTGTAGTAATCATAATGGCCTATCCATAGGGTCTAAGGATGAGAGAGTATATTCATTACACAAACTTTGAACATTTAGTTGGATGAAAATGATCCTTCCGATGTCTGCCTGTTGTATCTTTATCAGTTGTAGTATCTGGTAACCCTAAATCGTCAGCTTTCTCTATTTTTTTCTTCGTAACAACACGTTGTTGAGCAAGAGTCGTATATGCTGAGGAGATGAACCGGTCATCCTGGATTCAATGTTTCTGGATATTTTTGACCATGACATGGTTGAAAAGATGGTGTAGAGCATAGGCGAATAGTGACAAATATCGTAATGGCGCCAATCCAGAAATCTCCATTCTGCTGATAAACATTGACACTTGGGATTAAAGTATTTGTAGAAAGGATCCAATTTCATAAACCGATGACCGAGTATATTTACTTATGAGTTGTATGAGTTGTATGAGTTGTATGAGTTGTATGAGTTGTATGAGTTGTATGAGTTGTATGAGTTGCATCTTTTGTAGTATCTGTAGTATCTATTGTATCTGTTGTAGTATCCGTGGTATCTATTGTATGAGTTCTATCACTTGTATCACTTGTATCTGTTGTATCTGTTGTATCTGTTGTATCTGTTGTATCTGTTGTATCTGTTGTATCTGTTGTATCTGTTGTATCTGTTGTATCTGTTGTATCTGTTGTATCTGTTGTATCTGTTGTATCTGTTGTATCTGTTGTATCTGTTGTATCTGTTGTATCTGTTGTATCTGTTGTATCTGTTGTATCTGTTGTATCTGTTGTATCTGTTGTATCTGTTGTATCTGTTGTATCTGTTGTATCTGTTGTATCTGTTGTATCTGTTGTATCTGTTGTATCTGTTGTATCTGTTGTATCTGTTGTATCTGTTGTATCTGTTGTATCTGTTGTATCTGTTGTATCTGTTGTATCTGTTGTATCTGTTGTATCTGTTGTATCTGTTGTATCTGTTGTATCTGTTGTATCTGTTGTATCTGTTGTATCTGTTGTATCTGTTGTATCTGTTGTATCTGTTGTATCTGTTGTATCTGTTGTATCTGTTGTATCTGTTGTATCTGTTGTATCTGTTGTATCTGTTGTATCTGTTGTATCTGTTGTATCTGTTGTATCTGTTGTATCTGTTGTATCTGTTGTATCTGTTGCATCTTTTGTAGTATCTGTAGTATCTGTAGTATCTGTATCTGTTGTATCTTTGTATCTCTATCTGTATCAGTTAAATAATATCATTGCCCATAGAACAGTAGATTTGTAGACATGTGGGAATCACAGTTTATATAGACTTTGGCGGTTAGGGTGCATAGACATTGTGAGGGGAGTGCGGAATTGCAGCATATGCTGAAACATGTGGTGTAGCGCATGCAGACGCCTGACCTTAACATGAATAGAACGGGAAGGTAGTGAGGAAGTATCAAGTAGTAATGCAATTGCCAATAGTTAATGAGCTTCCTTTATCAGCATGTGAACAATACTGCAGTATGCACTCATGCTCAGTCGTGCCATGACAACATTCCCGATTGTGTTATTTGTACTATAACAGTAAACACTAGTAATAGCAGTATGGCTTAGTTATGAGTCTTTTAGGATGAATAGTAGTGCTAGGTCTTGTATAATGTCAGGGGATGAGATAGTGCGGTAGGGGGATTGTAGATGTAATGAGTAGTTGGAGTCGGAGTGGGATGGAGTCGGGGTCAGGCCGGGATCGGAGTCAATCGGAGTCGGAGTCAGATCGGGATCGGAGTCAGGTCGGGATTAGAGTCAGTCGGAGTCGGAGTCAGATCGGGATCGGAGTCTGGTCGGGATTAGAGTCAGTCGGAGTCGGAGTCAGATCGGGATCGGAGTCTGGTCGGGATTAGAGTCAGTCGGAGTCGGAGCATTTAGGAAGGACCCACACCCCTACACCAGGTAACCTCAGGTCCCAATGCAAAAGTTCCAAGTTTATTTTGCATGTGATTTTGTGTAAACTGAAGGTAGTATTGACATTAGGCAATTTGGTGCAGTTGGCGTTAGACAAAGATCCGGGAGCTCGGCCTGGTTACAATCCGGGGACGCATCTGCCTTCGACTCACCTCGACACCCTCGTTAGTCGACACCCTCGACACGCAATTCAATCCTCCTGCATATAGCCAGCTACCCCATCGCAGTCCAGTCCCCAGGAGTCACGTGTCTGTATACCTCCGCACTACTCCTTCAACACCATCTTCTCCAATTTGCCGCCTTCAGCCTCTCACTAATCCTTATGTCTAAACGGAGACAACAAAGTCCTTCACATACCCAACCTGCTCTCAAGAATGTTAAGCTACATCCACTTCTTCGAGATAGGGCTGCAATTCCACAGGCTAGCAACCCAACCAAACCTGGCACTAGGGCGGCTTTTGACGCCACTTCCCTAAACCCCTATATTAATCAAAATGATATTCTGCTACAACAACATCGTCGTCCCTTGAAGTTTAACCAGAAAGGTGTGTATATTCAAAAGGCAGAAAAGCTTCGGCAAAAGGCAGCAAACGACATAGCACAGGAAGAGAAAAGGCGGGAAAAAGAGGCTAAGGGACTCGTGGCGGACGACAATATGCAGGAGCAACTATATCAACCTCGAATGCCCCCTTTGATTGAATGGTGGGACCGGCCGTATTTGGGAACGCGGCTGTATGAGGCGTTTGAGCGGAAAGAAGAGCGCGTGTTTATATACGACCACCAAGACAGTCCCGTCACGCTCTATATACAGCACCCAGTCCCCATTCCGGCTCCCAATGACCAGCGTGTTATCAAAGACAAAATTTTCTTGACGAAAAAGGAAATGAAGCGAAAGAGGAAAATCGAACGGCAGGCCAAACACCAGGACCTCCAGGACCGTATTCGGTTGGGCCTCGAACCGGCTCCTGCTCCCAAGGTCAAGCTTCTGAACCTCATGAACGTGCTCACCAACGAGGCCATTAATGACCCCACGGGCATCGAAATGAGGGTCCGTCAGGAAATGCAACTTCGCTACAATAAGCACATGCAGACCAACGAGGCCCGCAAACTCTCCCATGAACAACGTCTTGAAAAAATAAAGCTCCTGCACGAAAAAGACAAGTCTCAAGGTGGTCTCTTTACCACGGTGTATAAAGTTTCAGATTTAAGTGACGGACAACATTTCTTCAAGGTGGACATGAACGCCAAGCAATTGGATCTTGTGGGAATTTGCTTAATCAACCCAAAATTCAACCTTGTGATTGTGGAGGGAGGACCAAAGAGTATAAACTTCTACAAGAAGTTAATGACGCAACGAATCAAATGGACTCAATCGTCGTCGAAAGATAGTAATAAGGAACTGAAAGACCTCTCCAACAACTCGTGTCACGTGATCTGGGAAGGACAAATTTGCAATCTTTCCTTTATGAAGTGGTCTCCAATGTATACTCAAGGAGATGAGGAAGCATATAAGGTGCTTAGTAAGTTTGGCCACGAAAATTACTGGCGTGAGGCGAGTGTGATACAGTGAGAAATGATTCCTAATAGAGCAGATTGAACATGAATGAGAGGTTTTAATAAAGCTTGTGGATATTATACAGGTGGGGCAGAACAAAGAATTATTTCTGTGTTGAAATCAAAGAACAAACTAGTATAAAGCTCCAGCCTCAATTCAAACAGATGTCAATTTAGTTCATCACACCAACACGGTGTGTTTGACAGTTAGCAGATTTACTTTTGGAGCAGAAGGGATGTACGGAAGGAAGGGGAGGTACGGGTTTTGAGAAGACTAGATGCAGTCCGTGGAGAGATATTAAATAACTCGCGACTTCCAAGCTTTGATCCACCAACTATTCCAATGAGTGCTGGTTACATGATTTTCGGCAGACAAGTACAACCACATGTTGTATGTACAGGCACAGGCACAGGCACAACCACATGCAACCACATGCAACCACATGCAATATATTCTACAGTCATTACTAACTTTAGCTTTCAATCTTGACCTTAGGGTCGGTGGCAGCTATTGCTGCGTGGCCTAGAGCCAAGTCTGAGGCCAAAGGCGTGACGGCAACAGAGGCTAACAAGGATGAAGAGTTTGACATTGAGAAGCTCATTGAGTATGTAACTTTGAATTATGAATTAGTGAGATAGACTAAATGATACTAACGTTAGGAACTATACCAAAGACACTAAATAGAAGTGTATAGATAATAAACTAGAAAAAACTAGAAACTACTTTATAGAATAATGAAGTTAGTTATAGAGGGTGAGTTCAGAGTATCAGAACAAAAAAGGTCGTACCCGGATTCGAACCGGGGTTGTTCGGATCAAAACCGAAAGTGATAACCACTACACTATACAACCAAAATTCATACGTTAGGAAAATTCATATGACAGCCAAAATTGAGTACGTAGTGTCAATGAATGAGACGGACGAGGCTTAGCTTAGGCTTAGCTTCAAACCATACCATACATAGGTGTGAAATGATATGGTGGTGAGTATACAAGGACACTTGAATGCTGGGCGCCCATGCGCAGGCACGTCGATGCATACGAGGTGCGCCATTGCGAAGTCCCGATCGGGAGTTCAAGGGACCGATATGTAACGGCGGAAAGATTCGCAATGTTTCATATCCAGAAGGTCCGCAGATTCGGAAATCCCTCAAGGGTTACCCGAACCTGCCGAAAAGTATATAAGACCAACAGGTACGCCTGACTAGATATATCCTCAGGGATTCCTCTACGTCAATTATAGTTGTATTCGAATATATACGATAGTGATAAGAACTTTATTCTAAAACTCACTCAGAACCTGTCCGAGTCTAACAATAAAATGTATGATATGTCTAATATATATTATGAACTAACGCTTAGATTAGGCTTAGCTTCAAACCATACTAATGGGTGATGTCATGGGTGATGAAGTGAGAACCTGCGAGTATATCGATTTTAGGCATCGTCTGGGAAAATTAGGCATCGTCGGGGAAAAGTCATCAAATATATAGCTAGGTCATTAGTAATTTTTGACTTCTCATTGATAGCCACAAAATAATAGACTAGTTTAAATAATCAAAAAAGTCTATTCTCTATACATAGCAAAATAATGTGGCTTAACAATGTCTCAAGCTCATAAATGGCTAAAGGCTTACGGAAGCAGTCTTGGTTGACCTTAAGAAGCCTATGTATTTATAAATATAAACTATGGAAAAGAAGAGATAGAAATTAGACCAAGAAAAGGGAATTATAATAGTGGATATAGTGGTAGAGTAATGTAGTTCATCTTGTCTTGTAGTTTTTCACTTTCAGTAGTATCACCATGAGTAGTATCACCATGAGTAGTATCACCATGAGTAGTATCACCATGAGTAGTATCACCATGAGTAGTATCACCATCAGTAGTATCACCATCTGTATCACCATCTGTAGTATCACCATCAGTATCACCATCAGTATCACCATCAGTATCACCATCACTAGTGGTCTTGTTACAGTAGTACAGAGTAATGGTAGTTCTTTATCTTCTCCTTCTTCAGAGTAGTAATACACATTTATCATATCTAGTCAGTTCTGTCTACCGCCAACCTCAGTCGCTCGCCTACACTCGACATGAGTGTTCACTAGAGCGCTCGCCAGTCACGCATTCCTTCCATTCGCAATCTTCTACATGCACTTGTCTTGCCAGTTAAAGATAAACCCGGCACATGTACTAAAAATATATGTGTAAAAAGGTGATGATGATGGAATAAGCACGTACTAGACTGACTACTAAATAATAATAGTAGTAGTAGAGTAGTAGAGTAGTACTAGCAGTACACCACTCTTTTCTAGTCTTCACTTCACCTTATTCATATTCATACTCTTAATAGTAGTATTTTGTAGCCTTCGGTAGGTCGCGACTTGACCTGGTCTTACTGGAGCGCTCGCACCAATCGCAGTATCCGCAGTATCAGAAAACCCGCACTTACACTTGGTCAGTTACCGCACCCACGCACTAAAATGAGTATCTATAAAATGTCCTGTAAACTGGTGAAGAGGGACTTTTGATGGAGTCGCACACACACTACAGTACTAAATAGTAATAATAATATAGTAGTAGTTCTTCTTGTTCTTCTTGTTCTTGTACCTCTTCAGAGTAGTAGTAGTAGTAGTAGTAGAGTAGTAGTAGTAGTAGAGTAGTAGTAGTAGTAGAGTAGTAGTAGTAGTAGAGTAGTAGTAATAGAGTAGTAGAGTAGTAGTAGTAGAGTACTAGTAGTAGTAGAGTACTAGTAGAGTACTAGTAGTAGTAGAGTACTAGTAGAGTACTAGTAGTAGTAGAGTACTAGTAGAGTACTAGTAGTAGTAGACTACTCCTCAATATTCTCTATTATAATGTCAACCCTTCATTCCAAATTTTCTGTTTTATTTCCATAATCGTAGCGACTAAAATCTCCAAAATTACTTGGCTCCAACTTTTGAAAGCTTAGAGGTGATGTTATGGCTTACTTCAGCAAACCCAAAGATCTGGCCAATTTGTAACACCATTGATATATTGATAAAAGTAGACAGACAACAAGACCTTAATGGCAAATGCTTGAGCTAAGTGTGTGGATTAAGAACAACTGTTTTGCCCTTACATTCCTGCTTTGTCGAGGTCTATGGAAATTCCATGTCTGATGTCATGTTATGTTAAACTCTAATGACTGCTATGTAGAGGAGTCTGGCTCTAACTACTACTACACAAAACGCCAACCTTCCGTGCCGGAAAAGTGTATACGAAGATATTGGAGATGTTAGTTGAGGCATTAAATTTTTTGAAGCGGAACACACTTGGCTTGAATGTGATTCTGTGACTGTGCTAGTAGTAGAGAGAGTAGAGACAGTACACCATACAGTAGACTCTCTCAGCACTTGTCTACCATAAAAGACAATTTTACTAAACCTCTGCCAACATCTTTCATATAACATATTCGTTAGTTTTATGCCAAACTATAAATAGATTTAATCTTTTTATGTTTTGAGCTTAGCTTAAATTATTGATATTATAGGCGGGCATTATGATAAACTAACGAGATTAACTTTTTATATGAATTAACATTAAGTCTTTTCAAACCTTATCTAAAAAGATGGGGATCATCCCATATTATAATTCTTAACATGTTTTTGCATAAATCTGAACTTTGTAAAGTAAGAATATACAATACCTTTCGATATTCGATATTTATCTTTAATGTTAGATCTTTGATGCTTTGGTACTTTTGTTAGTCTGTTTATTCTTTTTAGAATCTGCTTTATAGACTTTGGGGCTGCCATCCTAAATTGGTGGTAGTAGGGATGGCTGAATTGCTTTCCACTTGTTTGGTGCACTTCTGATTGTAAATAGGTGATTTTAGTCCATGGGTAGTGGTGTCCAAGGGTCTACGTATAGTAGAGTATAGAGTGGTAGAGTAGTAGTTCTCAATAAAGTGTAGTAGTAGTACCATCATCAGTAGTACCATCATCAGTAGTAGTACCATCATCAGTAGTAGTAGCAGCTTGTTCTTTTCTTCTAGTTCTTCAGTTCACCTTGTTGTACTTCTACTTCAGACTACAGTAGTGTAATATCAATTGAGACTCCTTCAATTGAGACTGTCAGTAGTATAGTCGTACATTCCGTGGTCGCGACTACACTGACCTTGTCTTACTGAAGCGCTCGCATCCATTCGCACTATCAATTACTATCACAATATTAGTATCATTCGCAGTTTTCTACACACTCTTGGCTAGTTACCGCGCACACCCACTAAAATGAGTATCTGTAAAATGTTCTGTAAACTGGTGATTTATTGAGATTTGGAGTAGTAGGTGAGTAGTGTCACACACACTCACACTACACTACACCATAGAATAAAGCAGCATACTACTACACAATCCCAATTTCATCAACTCCTCCAATATGGGAATGATAAAGTTGCCAGTGGGGTTCAGACTTGGCGTTTCAGGCAAACGGCCCTTTGTAAGTGAGTAGCCAGTCTGCGAATTGTAACGATTAATCTGAAAATGATAATGCTCAACTGGCGTAGAGTAGTGGTAGAGTAGCTCTTCTGATTCAGACTAGCAGTACTACTAACCATGACTTCAAACTTACAATCAAGGTCACTCGTTCGCGATTCCACTTCCGAGGATCCGTCGGGCCAAAAATTTACGGGGCACCGCGCGCCTTATCTATCAACTTGAGGACGCCGGTCATTTCCCGCTTTTCTATATAAGACTCAATGATTCCTCTTTCTGAGAATCCATCCACGAATAAACAGATTTATTAGAAGTACTAAACAATCATAAAGAATCTAACAAGATACATCTAAATATTGTTGCAATTTCCTACCATAAACCAGAACGGTTGTCATATTGCACTTAACAAGTGAGGGATTCCGTTTAATTCTTTGTCATATAATCAATTTGTGTCTATCTAAGCTAAGATTTGTTCTTGTCTGTTATTCCTTGTATCCACAGTGCGAGCTCCTCTTATATATTGGAGCCTTTCATCACCCACTTCCGTATCCCCGTTTCACCATTATGCTTCTTTGGAATATCTCTGGAATATATGGCACTAGCGTCTGTCTTAGCCTTGTACGGCAGGTAATCCAAATGTCCTACACTCGCACGTTCATATAGCGTCCTCCTTGATGCAGCCCTACCAAGCTACCAAGCGGACCACTTTCTCTTTACAAGTACTAGTGTAGAGTAGTACTACTAGACACTACACCATACTAACTACTGTGGTCTAAATCAATATATGCTAAGTTGTTATAGTTTGTTCTGGTAGCTTTGAAATGGCTAAGTGGGTTGCGTCCAAATATTGGTGAACTTTCTTTAGGAATATTAAGTTTTTATTTTTAGTTTGAACCAGTATCCTTGAGTGATTACAAGAGGAGTTTTAATTATTAGATTATAAATAGTGAGAATGAGAATATAATTATAGATGCTTTAATTAGATGGTTTCTGTAGAAGTATAGTATTACTATAGTATCAGTAGAAGTATAGTATTAGTATTAGTAGAAGTATCAGTATCAGTCCACTATCTAACTATCAGTCCACTATCTAACTATCAGTCCACTATCTAACTATCAGTCCACTATCTAACTATCAGTCCACTATACATGCTGGATTTCCTGATGGATTTCCTGATGGATTTCCTGATGGATTATCTGGTGGGTTTCCTGGTTGATGTTCTGGTGGAGTCTCTGGATTCTCTTTCGGATGCTTGATTTAATCAGACGGAGCTTGAACAAGAGTGGCAATTTTCAAATTTAACTTCACAGACCTTGCCTAAGTCCATTTCTGAAACCTCCATCTCTAGCCATGTTGACTCCCTTCGTCTAGTGAGATACTGGTGAGATACTGGTGTGAATACCGCTGGATACTGGTGAGATACTATATAATACTCAATAGTAATCGCGAATTGCGTGTGACAATGCCAACTACCTTCGATATCCAAAATGGTAGCGAATTCCCAGACATCCGAAATGTCAAGTACTTATCCGATACTGAAAACCTCATCTGTCCTATATGCCACGTTCCTTACATACAGCCCATGACCACCTTCTGTGGCCACACCTTCTGCCATAGCTGTATACAGCAATGTTTGATTCTGGGTCCCAACAAAACTGAAGGCTTCTGTCCTTTGGACCGTACGCCTCTCAATTCCGATAATAGCCATGATTTGTTTCCCACGCCTTTTGTGATTTCCAATATGGTAAATGAGCTTAGGGTATATTGTTTAAACCAGGAACGAGGTTGTGATTGGTCGGGCTGTCGCTGGGAAATAGTTAACCACGTAATGGTGGATTGTGAATATACTGGTGTTAGATGCAATCTTCCAATTATTGGGGAGAATGGGGAGAATGGGGAGAATGGGGAGAATGGGGAGAATGGGGAGAATGGGGAGAATGGGGAGAATGGGGAGAATGGGGAGAATGGGGAGAATGGGGAGAATGGGGAGAATGGGGAGAATGGGGAGAATGGGGAGAATGGGGAGAATGGGGAGAATGGGGAGAATGGGGAGAATGGGGAGAATGGGGAGAATGGGGAGAATGGGGAGAATGGGGAGAATGGGGAGAATGGGGAGAATGGGGAGAATGGGGAGAATGGGGAGAATGGGGAGAATGGGGAGAATGGGGAGAATGGGGAGAATGGGGAGAATGGGGAGAATGGGGAGAATGGGGAGAATGGGGAGAATGGGGAGAATGGGGAGAATGGGGAGAATGGGGAGAATGGGGAGAATGGGGAGAATGGGGAGAATGGGGAGAATGGGGAGAATGGGGAGAATGGGGAGAATGGGGAGAATGGGGAGAATGGGGAGAATGGGGAGAATGGGGAGAATGGGGAGAATGGGGAGAATGGGGAGAATGGGGAGAATGGGGAGAATGGGGAGAATGGGGAGAATGGGGAGAATGGGGAGAATGGGGAGAATGGGGAGAATGGGGAGAATGGGGAGAATGGGGAGAATGGGGAGAATGGGGAGAATGGGGAGAATGGGGAGAATGGGGAGAATGGGGAGAATGGGGAGAATGGGGAGAATGGGGAGAAGGAGGAGAAGGACAATGGGCAGAAGGAGCTGGACCATAAACTAAATCAATCAAATGAGCCAATTGCACAAGGAGCTCCTCCACTTACTCCCCAATTTCCCATATGCTTAAAACTCACCGAAAGAAGATTCCTCTCCAACGCAAAATACTGTGTCCATCAACTATACAAATGCTCCCTTTGCTCTAAAGCCATCTCTAAAATTACCCTTCATTCCCATCTACAAACTCAATGTGAAAAAAACTATGTCATGTGCCTGCTCTGTCTAAACGATAGCATCCCTCAAAAAAACTTGGACAAACATGTGTCTAATTGCAGAAAGTCTGGCAAATTCCTCTGTCCGGCTCACGACATTGGCTGCAAGTGGGTAGGTACCAATCAACCCGCCTATGAAATGCATTCCCAACATGGCAATTGTGCCTTGAACATGATACATCCGTACATCAAGAACCTCGAGGCAACCATTGCTGATTTGGCTTCCCAAAATGTCCATCTCCAAAAACAAATCCACTATATCTTGGGTAACGTTGCCCAGGGCAAGATTTCCAATTTGGGCTACTGTGAACCCGTGGAAGAAATCTCCGCCTCACGTGACTACTTGAAAGACCAGATCAACCATTTGACTAATGAAATGGATTTGTATAAGAGTGAGTTGGACGAGAAGATCACTCCATTCATTGAGCGAGAGTCTCGGAAGTCCTGTGAAAAAGAGGGGGTGTTAAATGGGCTTGTGAACGATAATTTCATGATGCGAGATGAACTCAACTTACAAAGGAAGTTAGTGGCCAACCTCCGGAAACAGGTGCAATACCTTACATTTAAAAATAGAGACCTGTTGATGACACCTCCTGCTGCTTCCTCCCTTGACCTTGATGGAGGAGAAGTGGTCCCCACATCTACTTCTGAAGAGCGTTTGAACTTGAAGTTGTAATGACAAATTGACCCAGAGACGAAGTATCTGAAATTATCCTTCACCAACTCTTGGTTTTAATCTCTAATTCCTACCAGTAACTTGGCAAGTCTCCCCAATTGTTTGTCTTTCTTCTCTCCCAATAACTTAATGATCCCGTTTTATACACCCACTCACCTGTCTCTGGGTGCTCAGGGTCTCCACCAACCTGCTCAAAAAAGAATGGCGTGTGCTTTTCATTGTTGGCACGTCTTTCTCTCTGGCCCTGCTCGAGTTTCTGCTTAAGATTCTCTGCCTTTTCGATGTTTCCACTAGAATAAGCGTGGATATCTGGCCTCAACCGAGTGTCGTTGGGAGGTAACTGGTCTTTTTCAATGGTGGTGATTTTGTTAAGACTACCAGCAAACTCCGTGAAGCCAAACTTCTTCTCATATTCATCCAACAACTTGCCTGCAGTCCAGATAGTCTTTTCCGTGGAGTGGGTCTTCAACGTCATGGTCTCGGTCCAGGTTCCCGTGACTGTGTAAGGCAACTGCTTCTTGGAAGAGTCATAGGCCTTGATGATCAAATCCTCCGACCTTCCACTGAACATTCCTCCTTTGGCAAATTCCACCACTGCTTTTTGCCCAGAGCTGGACTTGACCGTGAAACTGCCGCTCGGCTCGGTATACTTTTCTCCGGCAATAATGTTCTTGAGCACACACGTGGGTTGTGACCATGTAAACACCTCGCCAGTCTTGCGGATGGTCAACTTGACCACACCGTTGGTGTAGATTTCCGAGGTCTTGCCCCAGAACTTCTGTGTAGGAACAGGAGTAAAAGCCAATGTCCAGTCACGCGTCTCAGCAAAGAGAGCAAACACAAGTGGCTTATGAGAGATTTTCTCGCATATCATGCGGAGGCCCTTGTCTTCTCTCACCAACTCAAAAGTCTCTCCCAATAACGGGTTGAAAGGCTTTCTAGAACTCCTCACCTTAGCTCTCAATGGCGAGAGGTAGGTGACAGAAAACGCAGCGATCCTCAAGAGTAACTCACCGAACTCTTCCGGGTATGCGCCTTGCAAGGCATTGTCGATAAGATTGGAGTATTCCACCATTTCCGAGTAACGTTGCAAAATGCCAATGGGCTCATTCATATCCACCGGCATAGATAACGAAGACAAGTCTTTTCCAACATTCTTGCGGACAAAAGAAAGAAGACTAGGCGGTTCGTGATTGAACAGAGGAATATCACAGTCTCGATCAATTGGGTCAAGTGGCAATGGATACAAATCGTGGGTGGTAGTGCAATCTTCAGAGGTCGAAGAGATGGCCAATTCAGGGTTTGGATTGGGAAGGTCTTCAGTTTCCAGGTCAGAATCAGAAGACGAGTCTTTAAGCGAATCGCCAGGGTCGTCAGTTGATTCATCATCAGATTGAGCCTTGTCTATGGTCTTTCCACTCATCAAAACCACGGCAGTGTTCGAAACCATGGTTTCACTAGCATCGTAGAATTTAGTAGTGGAAGCTATTGAGTGAGTGTCAGAGGACAGCAGTTTGTTCATCAAATCAAAGACATTTCTCTGTAATTTTCTTATTTCGTCAGCCGTATCGTCTATTGGAGACAGGCATATGGAGGCGGCAATGTTACCCAATTTAAGGTAAATATATTCCAAGTTAGCGTCAAGTGAAGCAATTGTCTTTTTGGCAGATTCCTTCAGGGACTGCAGTTTCTTCTTCTTGATAACATTGAAAGCATTGATCCATAGGTCGAAATCCTGGTGATTTAAGGCCTTGAGATCCCATACCTCCATGCCGGAATCGACAAAAATCTCGAGGGTTTTGGAGTTTGCACTAACAATAGAGTCAGTGATGGGCATTTGGCCACGTAACTTGTTATTGTCGATTTTAAAGTACGAGAGGGTGCCGTACTTAAAGTTGAGGATGAAAAAGCGCTTAGTAAAGCCCTGGAGCTTTTTCCGGCGGCGCTTCAAGAGAACACCCTGCATCAATTCCCCATCCTTGGGCCTCAAAATGTTCTCAGTTGGATGATCCGGAAGGGATCTCCATTCAGCAGCCACATGGTTTTGATGCAATTCATGGTAATCAGCGTCCGACACGATTTTGGCACTGAAAAGTACCTTTTTCCCAGTTGTTTTAGAGAAGGAGTTATCAAAGATAAAGGCAAAAACACCACCTTTCTCAACTTCAAACACACCTTTAACCAATTCGCCAGCAATAAGCTTATCATATTTCTTCAAAAGCGACAAATCAGGGTTATTGATATTGGCCAAAAAAACAGAAGACCTTGATTTGGTCTTATAAGCAGCCAGTTCAGTAATTTTATTGACGGAAGCCACAGATGAAGACCTCACACGAGAATAAACCTTATCATTAGAGCCAGCGGAATCAGGACTAAGAGACGAAGGGAGATGATCAAGAACAGCATCTTCAGTAAACAGCAGAGGTATATCATTGCGGCGGTAAAAGGAGAAGTTGATAGATTTCTTAAGAGGTTTGACTTGCCATTTAATGGAGCAATTATCAGGAGCATTAAGCCATTTGACCAAGAAATCCTTGGCATGAACTTCGATTGTTTCCATAAGTCTAGTAAGCGTTGAGCGTTGAGATTAAGGATATGCAGGTATGTATTGCGGTACTGATTTCTGAGACTCATGTGAAAAGGAATATTAGCATGGAACCTAGCATACAATATAATGCATAGAGCATACAACATAGCATACATAGCATACAACATAGCATACAACATAGCATACAACATAGCATAGAATACATACAAATAGCTCTGAAACAGGAAATGATTTAGATTTTTTTCTTCTTTTTTTTCTTCTTTTTTTTCTTCTTTTTTTTCTTCTTTTTTTTCTTCTTTTTTTTCTTCTTTTTTTTTACAACTACTCTGTCAATTTGATCAACAAATCAATATATCTCAGTCTCATGAAAACCTCCTAACAACTGCAAAGTTAACTGCCGCGTAAAAATCATAAAGTCGCATCATGTCGCATGTGCCCAATATTAATGATTAATGATTTTCAAGCGATTTGAATGCGCAGTTAGTGCGGACATCACAAGCATGGTCGTCGCTGGTGCCTTGACTAGTAGGTTCAGTAATAGCGACGTAGAATCAGATACCTTTCAAAATGTCTTTGTTGGCATGTGACGATGAAATGAAACTTGCTCAAATTTCTGATCATATGAAAAGAGTGTATAGTAGTGAGTGTGTCTGTAGTGATGTATATCCATAATCTGTACAGTAATCAGGAGTTAGTAGTAGTCATAGGCCATACGCCATAGGTCATAGTAGTAGCCATAGTAGCTAGTCAGTATCAGTATCAGTATCAGTATCAGTATAGTAGATTGTCCATTAACTATTTTTCCTCTTATTCGTGCATGTGCTTCTATGAGCTACTAGTAGTGTTGAAGGACATATTAGTGCACTCACAGAAGTCTTTGGGGAACCCCTTCATTGATTATGTTGGTAGTTACAAGAAGATTAAACCTGTCCGTTTCTGTTAGATTCTTTAGTAATGTTCAGTACTTTTAAACTTTGTTTATTCGTTGATGGATTCTCAGAAAGAGTCTTATATAGAAAAGCAGGAAAGATGGGACGCTGGGTTTATCCGTCGTTCTCGAACTTGATAGGAGGCAGAGTAGTGATATCCATCACTACAATCAGCACAGCAAGTAGTTTAGAGTGTAGTCTACTCTATCCTAAAATTATAATACCTGAGATAGTTTACCAGTTTCGAATCATTTGGTTCAGTCTCACTTGAAACATTAATTTGAGCTTTCGCTCTTATGACTCCTAATAACCAGATTACAGAGCATTCCTTTGAGGAGCTTAGACATTAACACAGCATTGGCAAATATGATCAATTGTCTGGCCAAGTAGTTTCTGATACCTCATAAAGAATGGACGGAAGTCCATTAGCTTAATTCACCATTAAAGTTTGTCGTCAATATATGGTTTAATGCCATCTTTGAAGTCAATAGTCAGTAGTCAGTATCAGTAGTCAGTATCAGTAGTCAGTATCAGTAGTCAGTATCAGTAGTCAGTATCAGTAGTCAGTATCAGTAGTCAGTATCCAGTACAGTATCACTAGTCACTAGTCAGTTACCAGTACAGTATCAATAATCACTAGTCAGTTACCAGTACAGTATCAATAATCACTAGTCAGTAACCAGTACAGTATCAATAATCACTAATCAAACATTCTTCCACCAGTTCTAACTTTAGAATCAATAAGAGATTTACATTTACAGATTCACATTTAATTTCTAACACTACAAGACTTAGTAGAAACAAATAAATTAGCAGTATCACAAAAATGAAGGTAAAAATTATCGACCAAATCAATAATTAAATTATAATTGTTAAATTCTTTTATAACGTTGATTATTAGATTCTTTATGATTGTTTAGTACTTCCAAAACTCTGTTTATTCGTGGATGGTTCCTCAGAATGAGGAATCGTTGAGTCTTATATAGAAAAGCAGGGAAGATCCGAGCTGTACATCCCTTGGGATTGTCTTCTGCACAGCCATCATCGCAGGAAACCTCGGACGAACAATGGGAAGGCGTTCCCATTGTTCTATTTATCAAGGTTTATGGCATTTCCTCGTCTGATCGCGCATCGTAGGTGATTTCTCCAAGAGTAGTGCGAAGCCCAATTATAATATTTTATTATTTTATTATTTAGTAGTGTGTAGAAAACTGCGAATGGTCTGCAAATGGTGACTGCGAATAGTGCGAAAGGGTTCACAGCGAGCGCACTAAAACAACTAAGGCTAAGCCAAGGGATGTCGCGGCGAGCGACAGGGGTACGCTAGAATACTGACTAGTCAATCAATGCACTGTTATTTATGAATGATAAATGTCAATCAAGGGTTGAACTAGAACTCAAGATCCAGAACTACCACTGAAGAAATACAGGAAAAGAACAAGAACTACTGCTACTCTACTAATGCTACTCTACTACTGCTACTCTACTACTACTACTCTATTACTACTCTACTACTGCTACTCTACTACTACTACTCTATTACTACTCTACTACTACTACTCTACTACTACTCTACTACTCTACTACTACTACTACTCTACTACTACTACTACTACTACTCTACTACTCTACTACTACTACTACTCTACTACTACTACTACTCTACTACTACTACTACTCTACTACTACTACT
>NLAU01000623.1:0-24499 GCA_002370875.1 Metschnikowia arizonensis
GGTAACACCTGCACATGTTTGATGTTTGAAGTATGTGCAGGACTGCATATCCCCAGTGTATATAACAGCGAGGTTTTCCTCTCTTTGCTCGGTTAGGGAGTTCCTCGACTATTCTAGGTTCAATACATAGCATGATAAATGGAATACGTTTAATATATTGAGTGATAGCCTTGTCCACTGTCCGAGTCTAACATACCGAGGGAAAAAAGAAAAACTGATAATTCACGATGTACGGTTTATAGAGACTGTCGAAGGCCATCTTGAAATATATTCTTCACCTTCAGAAAAAGATTCTAAGTGTCTACTAAATAGCTAGGAAGCTAAATCTCTAAGGCTCTTATTTCCTGTTATTGTCTGAATAAGGCAATAACTGAAGAAGCTTTAACCTGGGGAACGACATGTTGATTTTACTACTAAGTATTTATCAATTCCCTGGTTACTTGGACCTTTTGATTGCACTTATGTACCACGCGGACTGGACGTCTACACAACAGCATTCTGCATCTTGCATTTCAACAAGAATTGTGGTGGTATATATAAGGGAGTCCCGCAGGAAACACCTAGATGGTTAATATGACTAAGCCGAGTATATGAATAAGTGGACCGAGTCACGTGACATGAAAATATGCGAATATTTTAAACTAAGTGGAACGAGCCGTGAATCCACATACCAGACGGAACCATACATAAATATGTGAATATGTCATAAATATTTCGTAACCTCTACTTCTATCCACTTGAGATCCAGCTTCTACTTAACTACTACTTCAACTAGATATCCTATTAATATCATGGGCTACACTCCTTTTCTTTTTATAAGTTCGTATGTGTTGAAAATGTATGAACAGTTAGAACGAATATACAATATGGGAGTACACAGGTGTTCAAAGGGCAAGAGACAAGTCGAGGGTCAAGGCTAACAGAGTTTGAATAACAAAATCTCGTCACTTGGTAGATTCGACGCTAGTGTGAGTACTAGTAACAGTAATAATAATAAAATAATATAATAACAGAGTTATTACAAGTCAAGGAATGTATCATTACTATTTACTATTAACTATTGGTATTTCGTGTTATACTTTGTACTCGCATATTGTGGAGCGAAAATCTCTCCTGACTCTACCCCCTTAACTATAAGATCTTCATAAGGTGGCATAGTCATATTAGTATTCCTAGCTAGCAATGCCCAGTAAAAGGAGTGACGGGGCGCTCTCTGATAGTTTGCCAATGAACCTGTCATGCACCATGCAGCCTCGTCTCCCACTTCGGCTAACCGTGTACATCCCTTATTGTTCTCTGAGGTCGCACGCTCAGACTTTGAGCTCTAACGCATATGCGAGATGTACTCACAACAAACTTCCCCCTCATACTTTTCCCATGGATACAACACATGATACGAGTAGTAGCATTCAATATTCACCTCGCCAAAATCTCACTAGACTTTGAGATTCTTGGCAATTGAAAACTTGGCCATATTGTTTCATGCTCCTTTCGGTGAGAAACTTGTCTTGAGAAAAGCAACAGAGTACCAGCAGTACCAGTACCCGTAGTAATCACTGCGTTAAGACTGTAGACTGCTTTCTGTAGCACCGATGCCCCATTCTGAATCACCTTGGCTTTCTGGATGTACGCCTCATTAGTTTCCTTGCAGTAATTAATCTGCTTGGTTTATCGGGATACACCTCTCACATATCAGGAGACTGCGGTCTTGCAATAAGCATAGCTTGCTCATTCTCTTGGATCTCCATCACAAGAACCTTCAATTAATCACCCCTCACCAAAGAAAGTCTTTGGTAGACTGACTATTCGTGAGAAAACCCCAAAACTGCTTCTTCAGCTTGTTTACATAATCACCAGCACTTTGTATGCATTGATTGCGTTGATTCCCTGACCATGAAAACTCTCTCCTATAACGTGAAATGATTGATTGGATGTGGATGGGAATAGATAGTTAGATCCATGTTTCTTGATCATTCTGAGTATTTGGGAATCCAGCGTTACAGACTTTAGAGAAAGCCCATATGCTTGTCTGAGCGGCGGGCCAGTTGTAGAGCCCATGGAGTGAGTCAATTGGCATGAGGAATTGGGGATTTCTTAGGGATGCACGGGTAGGTTCCAACATATGGACTATATTATTCTGGGATGGGGTGTGGTAGGAGCCTGGTGGAGCCTGGTGGAGCCTGGTGGAGTCTGGTGGAGTCTGGTGGAGTCTGGTGGAGTCTGGTGGAGTCTGGTGGAGCCTGGTGGAGTCTGGTGGAGTCTGGTGGAGTCTGGTAAATGGTAATATAATATCAGCATGTGAATGATATTTCCGTATCTCGACTTCTAAAAATGCTATTATCCCAAACTTACTGCATCTATCATAGGTCCTCTTGCCCTTGTACACAGATCCCTTAAAGCTGGTATAAGAATCGTAATGTCAATTTCAGAGTTAACCTCGTTTCTTCCACTCATCATTTCCATACGACATATTGTTTATGCCGGAATATGTGTTATAGTGGATGAAGAACCCGCAGTTTCAATGTATCTGAGGAGGTAAATTGTGAGACCATGGAAATAAGGATTGAACGTTTCAACAGCTAGGCTGGAGAAGGAACCTCCGTTATCAAATCGGCAAAATCCACGAGATTATTTCCAGAAATTTCAGGAGCATATGACAGAAGTTGACATGGCACAAGAAGACTCCAACGAAAGTTAGCAGCTAGAATCATGACAAAAGTATGCGAGGATACTCCTGAGGACGTCTAGACGACTAAACACAAAGGATAAAGCACTCAAATAACTAGAATATGACGGACTCGAAAATTACCTAGAAAAGGAAACAGGGAAGCGCCAAATTCATCAGGATATATGCTTTATAGCTTCTGGAAAACCCTTGGATTGATGCTGAGCTTCAAGGATTTTATCCCAGTTAATCAGTAAAGGATTAAGGCAATCGTCGACGTCATCGAACAAAACACGGCGTCAGTTCTATTTCTGAACATCCGAGTTATTGTTATTTAATTCATCCGAATATACTCTCTGAAGTGGAGATAACTCGTGGTATTGTAATATGATGTATGGGCAAAATCATTCAGGTCTTTTAGCAGCTTTCAGCAGCTAACGTTTCAAAATGGATCCCCTGCATCACTTGATCACAATTCCTGAATATAGTAACTTAACCCACCAATCTGAATGCCTGTAAAGAGAAAAGTTCCAGTTCCGCGGCAAACATCAGTACTTCAGGTTCAACGTACATCAACCATGGTGTACAATCCAGGGATGATGGAATAGTTGGGTAAACTGATCAATGGTGTCATCAAGTAAATACTCTACTAAGACTGAGTGTTTTCAGGTCCATTAGTACCTTCTACGGTTACTTGAGGAGTACTCTTAGTTAGTCTAGTATCTGGAAGCATCTTGATGTATGTATTAGTCTGATTAGCTTGAGAAAGTCGTAATTACAACAATTCTAACAAATCCCAGTCTCCTCTCCAGCCACATCCTTTGATCAATTATTTTATACAACGCCTAGTCCATGTAGTATTGGCATAAGGACAATTGCATATAATATGGAAGCAGCGCTTTAGACATCTTAAATTCAAATACACATACTATGTCCGTGATAAACAAAAAATGTGATGTTGTATTTCAAGAGAGCGAAGGATCCCTTTTATATTTCCCTGCGAGCTGCCGGTGGCAAAAGTTTCATGTACACAAACACCCCTTGATTCATGCACCCCTGCACCTAGTCCCTGACGCTGCAGGAGAAACAATACTTATATAAGGACAAGTCTAGCCATTTATATTATAGCAATAGCAAGAAACTTTATCTGATAGCAAGTGGATAGCATGAATAATCCCAAATCCAACCCATCTCGTAGATCCCTCAGAAGATGCCTGCAAGTTACTGAAGTCCTGACACGCTGCCACTCATACACTGCCCAATAGAAACGCTGCCTCATAGCTTCATACGCCGTCTAACATATGCTGCCCTCAGAAATACGCTGGCCCTGCCAGCTATAGTACTTATTCATGTTCACATGATGCTTGCGCAGTGTGTCCGACTCATACATCAGACATCCATAGAGAGCTGCATATGGAGGAGTGTATAAATGGAGTGACACGGCAAAATCTTCATCCAGTGCATTGATAATCTTGTGTAACCCAATCTTGTCAGAAATGTATCCTACTTGGTTTCTTTTCAAGCTGGTGATTTTCTTTGGCTTCATCTCTGCTCCTTCGCTTGTTGGTAAGTCATAAAGCTGCTCCTTGAGAGTTCCCTTTAATACCTTCATACAGCAGTGGGCATTTGCATGGTCATGGATGGCACTGCCTTTTCCTGGGCTCCACACCAAGATAAGTAGGTTTGCGTTTCCGTTGATGTTAACCACTCCATTGCGGGTGTAACCTTTGGATGCGTCTGAGAGGGCGAACCGGCCCCATTCTTGTTCATCGGATTTGTACAGCTCCATGATTTTCCGGATTTGGTTCACATCAACGTCTTCTGAAGAAAGACCTTTGCCTCCCAAGATCACACGCAATTGGTTGATCAATTTGCCAAAGTTGTTATCGATTTGGATATTGTTATTGGTCTCGTCCTCGAGATATCCGAAGTTGAACACGGAACTTAGTCCTGACGACGAGTTGCACTTGTACATGGTACTTTGGGAAATATCTGCAGAACCGTTGTTCACACTGAGCATTCTGAACTTATGATTTCTGAAATTAAGAGTTGTGGAGGATATAAATAAAGTGGGAGGGAACAGATTTTTTCGGGGTTCGGCGCCGCTTTATATATACCCCTGGTGTGCGGTTTTGTGATTCGGCCGCGGCGAGCCCGACCAATTGGGGCCAGTCGCGTGGCATTTCGCCTGCGTGACCGTCTCGACTGCAGCTGTATCGCTGCCTTGCCTGCAGGACACATACTTCGTTTGTCTTCGGATGCCCGCATATGCGTTTTATGCTGTCGATACAATAATGCACACCCGCCATATGCCGGCGATCCGATGCCCGCAGATACGCGGTATGCTGCTAAAACATTAGACCACAGACGAGAATTCGTGGTGTTGCATGCGCATGACCAAAACGTGGCCGGTGCAGCGACCCGCATAGCCTAAACAAATTGCCTAATACGGTAAGCGTCTGTGCGGCCAATGCGGGGCCTTTCGGGGCCGTGCCACAGAACTCCCTGGCCCGCCGCAAACAGGCTATTTTAGGAAGTCCCACTTCGGCGCCTCCGCTGTGGCGCGATCTTTCTCATCTTCTTGTAATACTCACATATATCATCCCCTCTCCCTATCCCTATCCATATTGTTTCCCCTGCATCTATCTGTTACCATCCCCGCTTGTAACCTTCTTCCTGATCTATTATTAACGGACTTACTCCGGCCAGAAACTTATCCATATAAGGATCTCTAGCGGTAATCACAGAAATCATATGAATATGAATGTTACAAATTCCCAATCAACTCGATCAACAGAATGCTCCAAGGTTTCACAAGACCAAGCTGAAGCACGTGTGGAGCAGGATGAACCGCGTGTGGAGCTCGGTGCAGACCCCACTTCCCACCCCATTACCACCGACTCTATTAGCATCCACCCCATTAAACCCCAGTCCCACTTATTCCACCGATTATTTCAAAAGATCCTGAAACGGTTCATCAGAGGCTGTAATCCCGCCGATTTTGGCTCCGTTATGGGAACAGGCATTTCCGCCAATATCCTTTACAACTTCCCTTTCCCTCGGCCCTGGCTCCAGACAATCGGTATCGTGGTCGGCATTCTATCAGTCTCCATCTTTGCCTTTCTTTTGGCTACTCATATTATCGGCATGGTCCGAAACCCAGGCATCTTCGTCCGAATGCACCGAGATCCCACTTATGCACCTTTTATGGGCGCCTTTGTGATGGGTTATACATCCCTAGTGATGTTCTTGCATTCTGTTACAGGGAAGCGCCATATTTTAGGTGTGTGGGTGCTCTATTGGGTAGTTAGCTTTGGGTCCGTGTATACTGCAGTTGTTACCCTTTTCTTCCTGACCATTAGCAAGCAGCGAAATGTACCAAATTACTTGGAGCTGTCGAAAATCACCATGACGTTTCTATTGCCCGTGGTCACATTGACTGTGGCGGCGTCGTGTGGTCAGTTGATGGCGGCGGACTTGCCCCTGGTATCTATGCAGGTGACCACTATGGTTGTTTCTCTCATAATGTGGTCGGTGGCCATGTGTTTGGCTTTTATCATTGTTACCATCAACTTTTGGCGGCTCTTTGTCCACAAGACTCCCCAAACTGGACAAGTGTTGCTGATGTTCTTGCCTATCGGGTTTGCAGGACAGGGAGCTTTTGCCATTCTTCTTTTTGGCCGGAACTGTGTGTCATTGATTATGAATAATGTTGAGAATTTGTTGGTGTCACCTTATACCTCGGGTCTACGAGCCAGTATGGAGGTTGGCACTGCATATATGCTGGCCGCACTCTCCCTCTCCACGTCGATATTTATGGTGTGCCTGATGTTTGCCTTGGTGCTAATGTCGTTCGGGTACTTTTTAACCAGTTTGGCCTTGTTGTCAGTCTTGTCCAAAATTCGCCCGTTTTGCAAGAAACCCAATGCGGCGTTTATATACATTCCGTCCAGTGCTAGCCGCTGGAAACGCTTGTTTCTGGGGCTCCTTCGCTTTCACCGTGGCTTCTGGTCAATGACTTTTCCATTGGGTACCATGTCGTTGGCCAACTCCGAGTTGTACAGAAGCTGTAATGGATTGAAAGCGTTCCGCTACATGGCGGTGATATATGCAGGCTGCCTACTACTGATAGTTCTCGGATGTCTTTTTGGTGCTGGCTACAAGTTTGCCATGATGGTATATAGGTCAGCACGACCCAGAGAGCCGAAGCCAGAATACGAGTGCTAGCAAGGATAAATAGAATAAACACATGTGACGTGCGCACGTCAAAAAAAAAAATATTGACAGCTTTTTTCCGCGCGTCGTCACCGCCTATAGTCACGTGTAGGTCACGTGGCAAGCGCGCTATCTTTGCTCGCCCTCCATTATCCCAACTTATGCTCTCCCTAATTATTCCCGATGACGTGAACCTTCTTGAAAATCTCCCCAGCGACATTGATCAAGTGGTATCTCGTCTCCAAAACTCTTCCCGTCGTTTTTGTCTTTTGTTCGAGGAAAAAATCACCGCATACGTCCTTCAATCCGCCCATCAAATTCTCCCGCCACCGTACCTCTGCTTAACAGTTTCTTGGTCTGCCGGAAAGCGTTCAATGGTCACAGAGTCGCCAGGAATTTATGGTGATTTACAGAATCATGAAATTACCATGAAGGTAACGGAAAAGTTGATGTTTAACAAGACAATAATAATATGGAGATTTACTTTTCTACTAACGAATCCACTACGGACATCTATGGGGCAAATTCGATTTCTGGTTTTCTTGAATGAAGAGATTGCTGGAAAGAGGGGTAATTTTGAAGAGATTAACTGGATTTGTGATTGTGGGGTTGACCGTTGTAAGTGTAGTGGACCTCATTTGGATAACTCTAGTGGACATTTGGATAACTCTAGTGGACATTTGGATAACTCTAGTGGACATTTGGATAACTCTAGTGGACCCCAAAACTCACACCCTCAGTCCCTGCAAAATATCCATCTTTGGTCAAAACCCCTAAATCTACTTGATCAACTCAATCACACCATTTCTGCCAAATGTCCTACATCGTTCAATTTCTCCCTTGGCAATCAACACATTGCAGAAAACGCCAATCATGTCTCAAACCCTCATGACTTTAGCAAAACTCTTAACCATTCTGCTGATAGTCTCTTGGGAAGTGTTGGAAATATCCCATACACCCATGCCACAATGTCGCAAGCAGACTGCTCTGCTGTGCTAGACTTGGAAGCCGCCGTTCCCCTCCTGTTGAAACTAAATTCCCAGAAACCCGTGTGCCGCAACAATATTATTATCTCCATGTTACGCATCGAAGCCTCTGACAAAGTAATGGCTCTTGCATCCAGAGCCGCAAAAATGCAGTACCTGGTCCGCATCTTGGGTGTATATGCATCTCTCAAAGGGGCTAAGGTTACCCTTTTGGGCCCCACCATGCTCCCGTGCCGTCTTGCTATTACTGACGCCTTGTGCCTCTCATATAAAATCGCTGACATCGACACGAGTGTTCGAAATCGAAACCAAATCCCCGTGGCTCCTGCATTCGTCCCCACCCTGCTGCCAACCACACCAATTTCGGCTACAACCTCTTCCAAAACGCTGATTTCGGATTTCCCTGCCTCCAGCGCCTTGGATGTCAAAATCGACTTCCAGGTCGAACGCAAATCCCCGGATTCCCCGGCTTACGTTACTGTGTCTCATTTGTCCGTCCAGACCCTGCTTGCCATTGTGGACATGTTGTCACCCATGCAGCACAGCAAGGCAACATTTCTGCAGCCAAGGCGGGCCGCAACCAACATCCCACAGCCCAAGAAGTCCGTCACAATTAAGAATGTCGTTTCGTACGGTCACAGCTCGCCATCCGAACGCTTCAATGGCACCACATTGTCGTCGCCCATTTTGTTACCGACCAAGAACCAAATAAAACGGAAACCGCCAATGAGTGTGGGTTCTCTCTCTGCACATCACTCAAATATCACCATCAACATCACCAGCCATCAGCCTCTGCGGCTCAACGGATTCGTGCTTACTTTTACGGGCGACTTCAGCTTCAGTGTGGGTTCCGAGGTCACGTGGAAAGTTCAGGTGGTGAATAAGGCCACGCGGTTGCTTCAAACCTCGCTCCAGTTCCGGGAATTGCGCTCTACATGTTTGGGGGCGCTAGCTTATAGCCGGGGTAGCCATAGTACGGTTTCGTTGAACCAATTTTCGGGCGGCGACGACGACAAGAATGTGCTTACACAGCCACAGATGGTGCACCAGTACCTCCGGGCTCGGCCAGACAAGCCAGGCATTATGATTCTCTCCAATGACGTCAGTCTTGGGCACTTGGACGTGAACCAGGTGTACGAGACAGAGTTCAAAGTGTTGGGGCTCTGTAGGGGAATATTTGCGCTATCGGGGCTCAAGTTGATGGAGAGTTCGGGCGACTCTGTGGATTTCGGACGTGCACTCGAGGTGTTTGTCACGTGACGGGGCTGAATGGATAAGGTTTGTAGTACATAGTCTACTCTATAGTGCTCTATGCATAGCAGTACTCTTCGACTACTCATGGAGTAGAACAAAATATAGACCCAACGTTAGATTTTTTGTTTAGTTGATGTGAAAAAAGGGGCATACTGGGAATTGAACCCAGGACCTCTCGCAAATTTACGACAACGCGCACCCAAAGCGAGAATCATACCACTAGACCACACGCCCAAATTCGAGAATATTAGGACTAAACATGAAAACTAACTGTTAGTCTTATTTGGGACGTCTTTCCTACGTTCTATAGTTTATCATGGTGTTTATTGAACCTAGAATACTCGGGGAACTTCCTGGTTAATCCAAGGGGAGGAAAACCTCGCTGTTATATACACTGGATGTATGCAACCCTGCACGAACATGAAGCATATGCACGTTATATGCAAGAGTTACCTGTCCGGGATACCTTGCATCTCAGTATGCTAATAGGCATTCGTTTCCTAACAGAAAAATGTTAGGAAAAATCCTATGAGCACTAGAATTGAGTACTTAGTGTCGGTGGATTCTACTAACGAGGCTTAGCTTAGGCTGAGCCTCAAACCATACCACTCACGAGTATGAGATGGTGTGGAGGTTAGTATTCAAGGAGACTTGAATACTGGGCGCTAGGCACCATGCAAGTGGACACATGCGAGTTGCCCGCGCCAGTGAGAATTCCTAATAGGGACTTCTCCGGGCCAATATGAAACATCGCGATGTTTCATATCCTGAAGGCCGGCTGTTTCAAGAAATCCCTCAAAGGTTACCCGAAGCAGCAAGGAAGTATATAGAACTAGCAGGTTCGCCTGATAAGATGAATCCATAGGGATCCCTCTAAGGCATATTACAGTATTCGAATATACAACTGATATAACTTTGTTTTATAAATCCCAAAGTCCTGCACAAGTTCTAACAAAAAATGTCATGAATGCGAACCCTAACAAAAAACACAATAAATGAAACTCAACTCGTGCATACATACACTGCCCCAATAATAAAGCCTAGCTTCTGAGCTTCCGAAAAAGGTTTTCCACGCGCATTATTCCAAAGTCGCTTGAGACTTAACCCTTAATGGACATCTCCTTATACAGTCTCTGCAGCACGTTTGAAGTTTGTTTCAAGAAATCCCGCAACCTTGCATGGTGTTTCAAGAAATCCTTCAAAACTATATATTCAGGTACTTCCCATCAAAACTGCATTGTATTCTACTATTGTATTCCATCCTTTTAAACTGACTCCTGCCTTAACATGATTTAATGGAGAACTATAGCTTTGTGTTTTAGGCTACATAGTCGAGGTGTCTGGGTGTCTAGAGTCTAAGCTGGTTTACTACCTGTGCTCTACCATTACCTCTGCTCTACCATTGCCTCTTCTCTACCACCTTTACTCCAACCCCTCCTCAACCCCTCCCAACCTCAAGCTAACTCCATCCAACATCCAATCCAGTTTGCAAAGGCGCGCGCCACTATAAAATCATGTCCGCTTTCCTCCAAACCATCATACTAACCACACTCTTCTCGGCCTTTTTCCCAATGACAGATTTCGCCAGCCTCAACGCCTCTCAGAATTCCCCAACCTGGACCTTCTCTGCAGACCAGATCTTGGAAACTGCGAAGCAGTTGCTGGACCGAGCAGTAAAATTTAATGATTTTATCGCTACCATCGAAACACCTACCGTTTCTAACCTTTTGCAAAATATGATTGACGAGGAGAATGAAACATCTTTTTTAGAAAGACAAATTACCTTTTTGCAGCATGTTTCCATCGACAAGAACATCAGGGATGCTTCCACGCAAGCCGAGCAATTGCTTGAAAAAACAAGCATTGAGCAGAGCTTAAGAGTTGACGTCTACAGCGTGTTCAAGAAGTTGCAGCAGCTGCTTGAGGATACCGGAGAGAAAATTGAGCCAGAACTCCAAATGTACTTGGAGAAAATCGTCCGCTTTTACGAACGCAATGGCTTGAATTTGCCTCAGGAGAAAAGGGACCAGGTCAAGGCCTTGAAGCTTGAATTGAGTACGTTGCAAACGACTTTTGCCAGGAATACTAACGAGGAAAACGAGCATATTTGCTTTTCCAAGGCCCAATTGGAAGGTGTGCCAGACGCTGTGTTGGAGCAATTTGAAACTGAAGACTCCAAAGACGGTCCATTGTATCGCGTTACCTTTACGTACCCAGATATCATCCCGGTCTTGAAGTACGCCAAAAACCTGGACACCCGTAAGGCCGCCCATATCGCCAACCTGAATTTGGTGCCTGAAAACGCCGAGATTCTAGCCAAGATCATCAAGACAAGGTACCACATTGCCCAGCTCTTAGGCTACAAGAACTACTCGGAGTTTGTGTTGGAGGAGCGCATGGCCAAGAACCCTGAAACTGTGTCATCGTTTTTGGACGACTTGAAGCAGAAATTGCGCCCATTGGCTATAGAAGAAAGGAAATATCTTCTTGAGCTCAAGAATACCGACTTGAAGGCCCGTGGCTTGCCTCCCTCAGACGAGTATTACGCATGGGACCATTCTTTTTACGACAACATGCTCTTGGAGCAAAAATACAAGGTGGACCACCAGAAAATTTCCGAGTACTTCCCTCTTGATCTGACCATCGAGACCATGTTGGGATTCTACGAAACGCTCTTTGATGTCAAGTTTGTGGAGGACAAAAACCCCGATCCGGTAACCGTGTGGCACCCGGATGTGCGTAAGATTGCCGTGTACCAAAACATCCAGTTTGGAGAGCCCAAAAACGAGTTCATGGGCTGGATCTTGTTCGACCTCCACCCCAGAGAAGGCAAGTACCTGCATGCGGCACAGTTCGGGCTCCAGACCTCCTACATCAAAGCCGACGGCAATCGGTCACCCACATATGCTGCACTCGTGTGCAACTTCACCAAACCTACAAAAACCAAGCCCTCGCTCTTGAAACATAGCGAGGTCACCACGTTTTTCCATGAGCTTGGCCACGGCATGCACAGTCTCTTGTCACGGACCAAATTGGCCCGGTTCCTGGGCACCCACGTGCCACGGGACTTTGTGGAGTGTCCATCACAAATGCTTGAGTTTTGGACGTGGTCCAAGAACGAGATTCTCCGGTTGTCCAGCCATTATAAGACGGGGGAGTCGATTCCGGAAGACTTGATTGACCAGTTGATTGCTTGCAAAAACGTTAATACGGGGCTCTTCAATTCCCGGCAATTGCACTTTGGGCTCTTCGATATGGCTCTCCATACCATATCCGACGAGAAGGCACTTGAGAACTTGGACATCAAGCTGTTGTGGAATAACTTGCGCGAGGAGGTGACGTTGATTTCCAATGGTGGCCACGATAACATTGGCTATGCCAAATTTGGCCACATTGCGGGAGGTTACGAATCGGGCTACTATGGGTACTTGTACTCTCAAGTTTTTGCCACTGATATCTACTACACGCACTTTAAGGACGACCCTATGTCCGTGGAGAGGGGCTTGCGGTACCGCGACACTATTTTAAAGAACGGAGGTGCTTTAGAGATTTTGGATATCTTAGAGGATTTATTGGGAAGACCACCAAATTCCGATGCATTTTTGAAGGAAATCTTGGGTTAGAAAAGATCTAGTCCAGACCCTGCCTTCCATATTAGATGCAGTCCAGATCTCCAGGTCACAGAGGCAGTCCATATTTTCAGGTCACAGATGCAGTCCAGATCTTCAGTTCGATACAATCCTGTCGTGCTCCACACAATAATGTCTGCTCTAGGAGCAGTGCAAGGGACCATCCCCAAATTCAGAAAAGGAATATTATATCACTATTCTCTAAGATATTTGAGAAAATGTGATTTTAGAGTTGATAGATATGTCCGATTGTCACCCCTTCTCCATTCATTATTAATTGACACATCAGCTTGAAAGAGACTCCCAAGAAAATTTAACCCTCAAATAGGGTCAGACTAAGAATGGAGTCATTAATAAGGTTTATTCATGCAATGATCGCGCATGCCCTGTGTGGATAAGCGATGCAGATTATTTTGCATTGTATGCGATTTTAAATTTATCCATTGATGCATCCATTTATTGCATATTGTCTTGTTATAATTTTTTCTTGGCAATCAGTGCAACAATTGTTCAGGACGAATTCATTCCCAACACAAGAGTCCCGTTACCTACAAGATCGACACATATAAATAGCTCAAAAGAAGGAAAAAGTGTTCAAGAAATTCATCACAAACAAATCGCAATGAACATTTTTTCAGCTTTTTTATTCCTTACTGCCGTTTTGGCCATGTCGCTTAGTGTTGCTGAAAACACAACTGGGCAAGAGGTAGAGGTAGCCAAACGCGAGCCTTTCTACAGCACCCTTCTTACTCTTTACTACGATTACTTCAAGAAGGATGACAAGAAAAAGGGCAAGAAGGGACCCCGTATAGTGATCTAGATGGAGAGGGGAGGAATGAGAAATCTATGGAATAAGGAAATGAGAAATCTGTGGAATAAGAAATCTGTGGAATAAGAAAACTATGGAATAAGAAATCCCTGCATCTAGGAAATCAATATCAGAGGATATTAAAATAAGAATATGCAATTGTGTGGTTTGGTTTTTCATGATATGAAGAAAACCCGTACATCACTTACAATAGTTGAAGTTCAATTGAATTAGGTCTAATTTTGGATTTAATAATATAATCTTCAAAAGATTGTAGGGTTTAATATCGTCTGTAGTGTTCACTTATACTCAATTTAAAGTCAAGTGAACAAATTTTAGTAAGAGTGTCCTGCACATAACAACGATACATAGCAGCCACGGCAGACTTTCTGATTGGCTAACCATATGTTATCATATGCAAGCAATGAAGCCCCACCAAAGTATATATAAAAGCGTGTCTCCGGTCACTTTTGAACGAGCCTTTTATTTGAGAATCTACCCAGTTACAATAATGACTCTTTGATATCAGTTTTCCACAAGTGCTTATGAAGAAACACCTTAGCTTATCTCTAGAACCACCGGAGTAGGGAGTACAATCTGATGTACTGTCAGACTTACCAGTCAACTTTTTTTTCTGGATTTATTGAATCTCATACTGAAGAACCCGGATACTGAAGACTCGAATAGTTCAATCAAGTACTCAAATCCAAAACTGGAGTTCCAACTAGACATCCACTGACTATACGGGTTATCGCATTCCATAACCACTATGACTAATACCGTCGATAAAATGGATAAAGCGATATCAATGAGTTAATATTCTGGAAATAGTGGTTAAATCTGGACTTCCATATCGCATGCTAGGTCATCTCCATATCTTGGGTGCATAAAAATGGACTCTCTATCCATGGTAGTCGATAAATGGTGGAATTCAAATGGAATAAAATAGGCATTGCACTATAATACTATCCCTTTCTTTTCTTTTCTTGGAAACAACATCTTGATATATCACAATGTCCTGAAATGGACGAGGATAAATTTTCTTTGTTTACCTCTCACCTCAAGAAGCTTTGAATAGTCACATCTGTGTATCTGAAGGAACCATAGATTTGCTCAATCTTGGCTTCGACGAGCAAAGTTGTGGTTAACCAGATGCTACTTCCTCCATAGCATCCATGGTAGTCAATGAAAGCTTCTGAAGACCCATTTGGCCTGATACTGCAGAAGAAAATTTTCTTGATAATCAATGGGTCCTGGTTCCATCGTAGCAGAAGGAAAAATAATAGGATTGAAATTGGTAGATGGTCTTGGTATTCTCATCCCCTCTTGTCATACGCTGGTTATATCACTGCCTTTCTGTTTTTTTTTTGCTGCCTCCTTTAACAAAATTCCTGCTATCCTGGAGGATAATCCACTAGGTAAGCCGAACCACTTAATCTTGTAAGAAACTATTGACTAGACTGTAGTAGATCATAGTAAACCATAGTAGACTGTAGTAGATCATTGTAAACCATAGTAGACTATAGTAGATCATTGTAAACCAGTAGACTATAGTAGATCATTGTGAACCAGTAGACTATAGTAGACCCTAGTCTGGACTAGACTGCACTGTTAATTATTCATCTTGCACATAATCCCAAAGTAACTTTTTGACTTTTCAAATTCATAGGCTCAAAATTATAAGGGGAAATGCGGCGCTTATATATTTTCTGACTCATGCACTCCTGCATACTGGTGGCCGCAAATAAACCAGGCGGGGTAACTTCAAGGCATCAGAGTCCAGTGATATGTGTATGGAGGCAGCCAAGCAAGCTCGAGAGGTCTCAATTCTCGATATCAACACCCTCAAGCGTTCGTGGTCACTGAGAGTTTTCTGGAACAAATGGTTGGAATGAAAAAGCCGGTCAGCGTCCTTCTCCAAGGCTTCGATCTGAAGCACCAAAGATGCAATTTGCAGCGAGTATTCATCGATCTTAAGGAGCAAATCGTGTAACTTCTCCCTGATATTTTGGAGCACGTGCCTTAGCGGAGCCATAATGAGCCACATTGGCCTGGATAAGCTTAATGTCCATAGCAAAGTCCTTCCGGATGGACTTGAGGTTATCCAACTGGACATTTGATGGTTGCCCGAACATCTGCTAGTACCACTTCCCTCTTGTATAAAGCATGAAAAGACCTGAGCTTATATAAATGACTCCACTCCATGCTACCATACCTTTTTTTGCTAGGCAAGTAGACTATGTAGTAGTATTTGTCACAGTAAGTCAGTACACTGGTAGTCTATAGTTAGTAGTTGTAGTAGACGCAGCAGATCAACAGACCAAGAATTGAATCAGTATCACTGTAGTGAAAATGCTTGTCATCAGCCATTTCAGAGTCAGCCATTAGAGTGGTTGATAACATTGCCATTTGTGGCTAGTCAAGATATTGTACCTCACATGTTTAAATGGCCATTCAACAGTAAGTTAATACTCACCATGATTCCGATTTAATCAAGTTTTTTGATTCTCCAGTCAATGATGTCAATGACTCCAGTAAATGTAAAGCAATATGGTATATGGAGGCCTGCGCCGATAGCTCCAATATGAACCAGTCTGGTAGTCGACACCATTACCAATAGTAGGCTAGCCATTGCCTTGTTTGATGCAACTCTAATAATCGGTGCATCTAACATGTGTCAAAATATAAGGCACCATGTAGTACTGTCCTGGTACTATGACTATTAGTCAATCACCCACAAAATATTGTCCCAAAATATACAGCTCTGTATACCTAAAGAACGAACATAAGATATCAATAGTTGTAGATCAAAACTCATTGATCACTGGTGAAAATCATAATTCAACATATCACCATAGCTGGTGATGGAGGGGAACTCTTTGGAGGAAACTTAAGCCAACATCCAAAGCCAACATCCAAAGGTGGAGTAAATAGTCTGCCATTTCTTTGAGTGTACTCGCCGAGGTTATTTGGGACAAATTCAAAATTGCAAAATCCCTCCATTGTCATACCTTTATTTCAGAAACTGGACCGTTTGTAATACTCTTTTAACGAAAAGAAAGAAGGATGAGGTTCATCCTTTCGCCCAGCTTGTTCTCAGGTCAGTTTTTAACTCTGGCGGCTTGTCCTCTTTAAAACACCAAGTTTGAATACCTTCACACGCAAAAAGTTGCCTCTAATAAGGTCCTCTAGTATTCACAGCCATGATGAAATCCAAGGTGGATGAAAAGAATGAAAAGAGAAAGAGAAAGAGAAAGAGAAAATCAATCTATGGGAAAAACACGGTTTATATAGTTTTTGGTGGCGTGCGAAGTCAGGGGTTGGCTGCAATATATATGGACCCCTGTCGCACTGTATTACTCCAAATTGAACAGTATGATTAACATCATGGCTTCAATGGAATATAAACCACCAATGGAAATTCAAAGTCTATTAAACCCAGTGTGTTGAACATAAGGTTTACATCAGTCTTCTGTCACAGTCTCAAAAGGCTTGAGGTGAGCAGTTCCCTCAGCCCACGTGACACCTTCATAGGTGATGTTCTTGATGGCCTTGATAATCTCTTCAAGATGTCCACGCACTTGTTTAGTGGAGTCTCTCTCTCTTAACGTCACCGAACCATCCTTGACGGTGTCAAAGTCAATAGTAATTCCAAAAGGCGTTCCCAACTCGTCGTTTCTGGCATATCTCTTGCCAATAGATGCAGACGAGTCGTCCACCTTGAAAGGAAGCTGGGCCTTTCTCAAAGCGGCCATGATGTTCTTGGTAAGTGGAGTCAAGTCCACATGGTTGGATAATGGTACCACCAACACCTTGGTGGGCGCCACCAAAGGAGGCAACGATAACACACAGCGGTCGCTGTCGCTTGGTCTGCTCCAGAACTGGTGCTCAAAGATGGAGTAGAGGATACGGCCGATTCCGAATGATGGCTCGATCACGTTGGGCGTAAACTCCCGCACATGCTCCACGCGGGAAACCTTCTGGATCTTGACCAAGTCTCCAGGGATTTCCAAGTCGCCCGAGACGCCTGGAACCTGCACCACGAGTTTCTGGTTTTCGTGCAACTCCTTGGCCAAGTCCTCCAACTCACACTGGGTTCTCTGGGTCAAGAAGTCTTGAACAGCGCCGGCATCTTTTCTGAACAATGGACCGAACTTCTTCTTGTTGATGTCCACCTCATACTTCTCCACGGTTATCGGCTCCGGCAAGGCCTGTCTGACCACCAACTTCTCCTTTGTTCTGGCGGCATGCACACTTAAGTCGTATGCAGAACGGTCTGCACATCCCACACACTCGATCCAGCCGTAGGAAGTTTGCAACTCGGCATCCCAACAGTCCAGGGCGTAGTGGGCCATTTCATTTGACATGTGTTGACGGAAGCGAAGGCGTTCAGTGTCCACACCGATCTTGACCAAGAATTGGTAAATACGAGCAATGAAGTAACCCAAGGTTTGGTTGTCCACCATTCCCGAAGATACGGCATCACCAATGGTCTTTTCGATCAATTGAGTCTCTCCACGCTCCTGCACGTCCTTGGGCAAGAACATCAACTTGACATGTTTGACATCATCGAAGCGAGGGTGAGACTTGTCTTCGGGGTCAACAAAATGCTCGATTTCCGCCATTAAAAACTCTCGGACACGTAACAAACCCGCACGTGGAGAGATTTCGTTTCTGAAAGACTTTCCAATGGACGCAGAAGCAAAAGGCATTTTCTCGTTATTACACTCCAACAACTTGGAGAAGTTAAGGAACTGACCCTGAGCGGTCTCAGGGCGTAAATAGCCCTTCAATTGGCCCGACGGACCGATGGCAGTCTCGAACATCAAGTTGAACTCCACAGGAGGCTCCAAGTCTCCGTTGGTTGCAGGGTTTTTGATGGCATGTTTCTTGATCAATTCACCCAACTCAGGACCGGAGTAGCCATCGATTTGCGCCAAGATACTCTCGTACTCTTTTACGGTGGCATCATCCAACTTGACCGAGTGGATTTCCTTGACCTTCTTCTTTCTCTTCTTCTTGTCATCGGACTCATCAGACTCAACAAGCTTCTCTCCACGAGCAGCCTTGTTACCCTTCAAGCGGGCCTCCAAAACCTCCTCCACCAAGTGGTCAGCACGGAAAATCTCGCCAGTTTTCAAGTCCCGACACATCCAATCGGCAAACTTGTCAACGTGACCAGAAGTCTTCAAAACCTCATGCGGAGTCAACATGGTACAGTCTACCTCCAACATATCCTCTTCCAAAATGAAGTGTTTCCGCCAAGTATCAATGACATTTGCCTGGAAAGCGCAACCTGGAGGACCATAGTCATATAAACCAGAAACTCCGCCATAAATCTCAAAGGCGGGCGCAAAAAAGAAGCGTCTTTTCAACACTTGCTCAAGCTGTTCACGAGAAAAGGGATGTGGTGATTTTGTCAGCATTTTAGCGATTTGTAACACACGGTTTAAAGATCTGTGGAACTGAATTTTGATGGTGATGAGAAAAAGTCCGGCGTCACGTGGATATAAAGCGAGCACGGGGCACACCAACACACCAACACACCAACACACCAACACACCAACACACCAACACACCAACACACCAACACACCAACACACCAACACACCAACACACCAACACACCAACACACCAACACACCAACACACCAACACACCAACACACCAACACACCAACACACCAACACACCAACACACCAACACACCAACACACCAACACACCAACACACCAACACACCAACACACCAACACACCAACACACCAACACACCAACACACCAACACACCAACACACCAACACACCAACACACCAACACACCAACACACCAACACACCAACACACCAACACACCAACACACCAACACACCAACACACCAACACACCAACACACCAACACACCAACACACCAACACACCAACACACCAACACACCAACACACCAACACACCAACACACCAACACACCAACACACCAACACACCAACACACCAACACACCAACACACCAACACACCAACACACCAACACACCAACACACCAACACACCAACACACCAACACACCAACACACCAACACACCAACACACCAACACACCAACACACCAACACACCAACACACCAACACACCAACACACCAACACACCAACACACCAACACACCAACACACCAACACACCAACACACCAACACACCAACACACCAACACACCAACACACCAACACACCAACACACCAACACACCAACACACCAACACACCAACACACCAACACATGACCAATCTTATCAATACCATTTCCTCGTTTCTGCTGCCTTTATGTTGATATTACCTATTTTGGAAATGTAAGTATGCAAACTACATACACTTCAGGTTAGTTATTAAGGTTATATCAGAAACATGGTTTTGAATTTGAAACGAGGAAATGTTCCAGTGTATCGAGACTGTTAATCTTGACTGGTATCTTGACTGGTATCTTGACTGGTATCTTGACTGGTATCTTGACTGGTATCTTGACTGGTATCTTGACTAGTATCTTGACTGGTATCTTGACTAGTATCTTGACTGGTATCTTGACTGGTATCTTGACTGGTATCTTGACTGGTATCTTGACTGGTATCTTGACTGGTATCTTGACTGGTATCATAACTGGTATCATAACTGGTATATCTCGAATATTGGTATATTATGCTAACAGGGCATGTACCGGTTTATCTATCACAGTTTATCTTAACTATGAGTGGATAGTTACTGCACTTCCAGATTAAAACACGCACATGGACGAGGTCAAGTGCCACATGTTCCAGAGAGGCATAGTCCAGAAACAGAGGTCTGTCACTCATCATTCACTCTTTACGAGACACCGATATTAGATGTGGGAGAGCAGAGGAGAGGCCAAGAGCACATAAAGCACTCTTAGTACCTTAGAGACTGCCTATTATAGTAGTCTTACTACAATTGAGACGTGGCTCCATCTCGCTGATATAACCTAATCAGGAATCGAGATTTATACTGACAAGTGTGAAGTGTGAAAGTGTGAAGTGAAGCTGAATGTTGAGAAAGAATGGGACAATATGCAGGCTTAAGCGAAGCTCTTATTTCTTAATTGAAGTTGTCCTAATAAGGTAAAGACTCATTATAAAAGGCCCCATACTTATAATCAAATAGGTAGCGGGGGAACGAAATAGCAAGATGTCCTCCTCATCCACCAGAAACTTCTTGTATATAACTTTGTTACCCCTAGTTACTTGGATCTCGTGATGCACCGATATACCAAGGAGAGGGCGTTTACCTTACACTGAAAGGATTCAGACTATCCTTGGGTATGAGACTACCCATCACATACAGAGTTACAAAGTACCAACCACCAAAGAATCTAACAATAATATAATATATTTCTTGTAGTTGATATTTTACTTCAGTCTACTTATACTAAGACTACTTAAATTAGATTTTGACACAGGCTTTAGTAGTTCTTGTTCTTGTACTTTCACCAGACTACCAGTAGTAGTGTAGATCAGCTTATTCATAGTCAGTAAGTTATCGCACTGACCTGTCTTTGGTGGAGCGCTCGCACCCACTATTCGCAGTATCGGCAGTATGAGATAATTACGCGCTAAAAAGATTTGTAAAAAGGTGATTGAGTAGATTGAACAGTCACTACTAAATAATAAGAATGAATAAGAATATCAATAATAATAATAGAGTAGTACTTCTTTTTTTCTGTACTTCTTCACAGTACTAACAGTAGTTCTTGTTCTTGCAGTTGATATTTTACTTCAGTCTACTTATACTAAGACTACTTAAATTAGGTTTTCACACAGCCTTTAGTAGTAGTAGAGTAGTAGGTCTTGATTGCAGTTTTCTACACGCACTAAAATGAGTATCTGTAAAATGGTGATTTAATTGAGATTCCATCAAAGCAGAGAAAAGATGCTTTCCCCTATGTTTGGAGATGCCTCCGAGGATCCGCGCCTTATCTACCTATTAAATTGCTCAAGGACATAACGGGCATCCAATTTCCCAATAGAGATAAGGCCGCCTTATCTATCAAGCTCGAGGACGCCATTTGCCACTTTTCTATATAAGAGGATTCCTTTGTGAGAATCCATCCACGAATACAGTTTTGGAAGTACTAGCAATAAAGAATCTAACAAAAATAATAATTATGTCAGATTCCTTTGTGATCCACGAATACAGTTTTGGAAGTACTAACAATAAAGAATCTAACAAAAATAATAATTATGTCAGATTCCTTTGTGATCCACGAATACAGTTTTGGAAGTACTAACAATAAAGAATCTAACAAAAATAATAATTATGTCAGATTCCTTTGTGATCCACGAATACAGTTTTGGAAGTACTAACAATAAAGAATCTAACAAAAATAATAATTATGTCAGATTCCTTTGTGATCCACGAATACAGTTTTGGAAGTACTAACAATAAAGAATCTAACAAAAATAATAATTATGTCAGATTCCTTTGTGATCCACGAATACAGTTTTGGAAGTACTAACAATAAAGAATCTAACAAAAATAATAATTATGTCAGATTCCTTTGTGATCCACGAATACAGTTTTGGAAGTACTAACAATAAAGAATCTAACAAAAATAATAATTATGTCAGATTCCTTTGTGATCCACGAATACAGTTTTGGAAGTACTAACAATAAAGAATCTAACAAAAATAATAATTATGTCAGATTCCTTTGTGATCCACGAATACAGTTTTGGAAGTACTAACAATAAAGAATCTAACAAAAATAATAATTATGTCAGATTCCTTTGTGATCCACGAATACAGTTTTGGAAGTACTAACAATAAAGAATCTAACAAAAATAATAATTATGTCAGATTCCTTTGTGATCCACGAATACAGTTTTGGAAGTACTAACAATAAAGAATCTAACATGGAGGTCGTACCCTTTCAACACCCGTCTCTTAGGCATCATCGTCTATTATGGGAAATTCGCCACAGGAACTTTCTTTGGGTCCTCCCTTGACTCGGAACTGACGTTTGTGCTTCACCTTCTTCAGCCCATACTCGAGGACTGGGTGACTCCAAGGAAATGAACGAGATTTTAAAGAAAATTATCTCAAGTTAAAGGAGGCATCAAAAGACAAGTCTGAGTAAAGTTGAAAGAGAGCGAGAAGGGCTTGCAGAGTGACCCCAATTGCAGAAGGAAATCGACGCAAATCCTTGGACTTTAAGAAACTCTCCGAGGCCAAAGAACTGATGCGGCTGTTAGAATCGACCAAGAGTCTTCTTGAGAATAAGTCTACTCTCAAAGCCAAGTTACTGTGTTGTTATTTCTTCACTGTACTAGTTAGACTAGAGACTTGTTTTGACCTTGGGTTAGCCTTTAGTATTCACACCAGTATAAACAGCTTATTCTTATTGATACACTCTCACTAAATAATAATACTAGTGTTTATAGACTTTTGGGCTTCGTCCTAAATCCCGTGGGAATGGCTGAATACTTAGGGTCAAAGACCATTCCGCTGAAAGTAGGGAGTAGATGGATTGTTTCCCAGTTGCTTGGTAATCATGGCATGTGGTAGGTGAATTGATTGATACAAAGTCCTAAGACCTCTATACTTTCCAATTTTAGGCCTGCTCAGTCTACATATAATATATCCAGTATTTCGTAGACGCTAGGTCTTCTTCTTTGTACTGTATGGTGTGAATGTAGTGAATTGTCTAGTGTAGCTAATCTATAGCGTGTAGTCAGTAGTCAGTAGAGTAGTTATTCTTTTTTAGGTGTTGATATAGTAGATCTGTAGATCTGTAGATCTGTAGTTCTGTAGTAGATCTGTAGATCTGTAGATCTGTAGTTCTGTAGTAGATCTGTAGATCTGTAGATCTGTAGTTCTGTAGTAGATCTGTAGTTCTGTAGATCTGTAGTTCTGTAGTAGATCTGTAGTTCTGTAGTAGATCTGTAGTTCTGTAGTAGTTCATGATCATCAGAGTGATATTGGTAGTGGTAGTAGAGTAGAGTACTACACTAGCACTTCTTCTACTTCTCACTGGTAGTAGCAGTAGTTAGACACAACTCTTTTTGGTGTGAAGATATTCAAACTTGGTGTTTTAGAGGTTAAAGTCGTAACAAGGTTTCCATAATAAACCTGCGGAACGATCATAGTAGTAGCAGTTGTTGAGTTCTTCATTTGACTAGTGCTCGCCACTCTCGACATGGTCTTACTCGAGCGCTCGCTCTCATCCCATTCAGCCATGTACACGCACTTGGTCTTGGTCACTACACCGCGCCCGCACTAAAAAGAGTATTTGTAAAAAGGTGATTTAATTGAGGGACTTTTGATTGAGTAGTAGATTCACACACACACTACACTACTAAATAATATAGTAAAATAATATATATAATAAAGTAATATAGTAAATAATATAAATAATAAAATAATATAGTAAAATAATATAGTAAAATAATATATATAATAAAATAATATAGTAAAATAATATAAACAATAAAATAATATAAATAATAAAATAATACCATTACATTTATGTTCAGTACTTCCAAAACTCTGTTTATTCGTGGATGGATTCTCACAATAGGGATGTACGGGTTTATATAGACTTTGAGGCTTTTGGCCAGCGATTGTTCGAACCTTAAACTTAAAACGCATAGGGTCGAAACGGCAAACGCTAAAAATACTGGTCACGCGTGTAAGGATTAAGATCACTGGATTGCCGCTTGGACCATGCTTTGCAGGGTTTATGGCAATTCCACGTTAATTCCACGTTCGATCGCACATCGTAGGTGATTTACTCCCATGGGTAGTGTTCCATGGGGGATCTGACGTATACTCTCTACTAGTCTCTACTAGTCTCTACTAGTCTCTACTACTCTCTACTAGTCTCTACTAGTCTCTACTAGTCTCTACTACTCTCTACTACTCTCTACTACTCTCTACTACTCTCTACTACT
>NLAU01000625.1:0-10088 GCA_002370875.1 Metschnikowia arizonensis
TAGACAAGAGCCTATTACTCATTGGATCAGACTCAACTAAAAAAAAATAGCTGTATAATAATTGGAAGATAAAATTAAATAGTGTAGGTTTAAGTGCATTGATGATGTATACCGAAGATGGGTAGCTAAGCTGGTGAATATAGTCAAAATTGTATACTGGTACCATATTCAAGATTCTATGCAGGTGACATTTTCATGATTCTATGTTGGTAAAATTCAAGATTCTATACATATATTCAATTTCTCAAGATTTTTTTAATAACGGAACTACATTATATGGTGACACCTATGGTATACTACTAAGCCCAGTTTAAATGGCCTATATGATCGAGGTTTATAATCCAGTAGTACGACTCTGAATAGATATATCTGTTTTAGAAATGAACCAGTCATGTTCTTATATTAATAGGAGAAAAATCGTACCAGTAATGCACCTTTTTTGAGAATTCTTGAAGTCTTCGCTAAATCTTGACTTAAGTGCGGGGAATGAACCACTGCAAGATGGCAATATAGACGACAATATAGACTTGTGCAAGAATGCCGTTAAAGTGGCAGTGGATTTCTACACTATGTACATATAGAGCAGGCAAACAAAACAGGAGTTTTAGAATGTGTTCACCTGGGGCCAGAAGGTATAGTGGCAATTAGTGAGTCTTCTTCCACTGCTCCAGTAAAAGTCCAGTACTTACCAAATTCTTACAAAAGTATTGCCAGAAACGGTTCTAATTATTGACCCAGCACCATTCCCAAAATATAATCTCAGACAGAAAACCAAGGTACTTGGCCTAGACTATCTTGTACATCATGAATATAGAATCATTGAAATGCAGATGTTCGCAGTTGTGAAATGGTGATACAGTAGAATTTGTAGAACACTGTAAAAAATATTATAAATACGGAAATTCCTACTAAATAATCAGATATATCCCAAAGGGGTATTAAAGAATTATATTTTACTCAATAATAAAGAAAGCTTGATTAAGTTTATGAATCCATATTTAAGGTTATAAAAAGAAATCAATTATCTCATAATGGTGATAAAAGTCCACTGGTATAAAATATGGGTGACCGTTAGGGTCAAAAATGTTCAAACACTATAATTGAGTGGATAGAAGGAAATATATATACTAAATTAAAACGTAAGCTAAAGAAAAGGATAGATTCTTTGAAATTGAGTACTTTCATTAAGTTAATTCGTTGATGACCCAAGAGGTTCTCCTGGTATTATAGACTTACGGAGAGTGTATAAGCCTTTACAACGGCTTAGCTTGGGCCAGTTACCAGAACATGGCCTGATATTTTGACACAGGAAAAGTCTTTCTTCAGGATTTACTTCCAGCAGTAGCTTTGTGAGATTGATAATGTCTGAATATGACTGGGTTTCTATGGCAACGTGGATTTTAAAAAAGTTTATAAGTAGTAGTATAAGTAGTATAAGTAGTAGTATAAGTAGTATAAGTAGTAGTAGTATAAGTAGTATAAGTAGTAGTAGTATAAGTAGTAGCTTTGTGACGTTGGGAGTGTCCTGAATATGACGACTGGGAGGCCTTGACAATGTCGTATTTAGGCACCTGCTCAGGCTATAATTATTCACATGGGTGGTAGTACCATCAAGGATCTAACAGAAATAGTTTTATTAATAAATGTTTATAAGTATCATCAGACATTTGCATATCTTATATAAGTAAGTATATGTTAGCTATGTTTTCGTTGAAGACTTCCAATGGGAATCCAGAGTTTATAGACTTTAGTTGGCCGGAAATAGACCCCGACTTTTGAGCTGCGGCTTTTTGTCAGACTTATCAGCTGGCCTTTATTGGTCAGTGATAATTTATCAAAAATCTATTTGTAAAAATTTTTTTTTTTAAAATTTTTAAACTATTTCATACAAAGTATAGTATTGTAGTATATGTCAGATCCCCCATTGTTAACTTTCAGACTTATACTTATTAAGCGTTACTTGAGTGTAGTCCACGTTATCGCCACGTCCTTTAGGAGAACTCCTGTCCTTACAAACGTGGGTGGCAGCCCCTCCTTTTATATTGGAGTGGACGTGCCTCTTTGAAACATTCATGCCTCTTTGAAACATTGCGACTTAAGCGCTGTGCTTAAATCACGCACGCTCAGACTTTGAGCCTTAACACATATGCGTGATGTACTCACGCGTTAACACCCATGGGTATTGCACTACCCATGGGAGTGAAAATCACCTACGATGTGCGATCAGACGTGGAATTGTCATAGACCCCCACAAAGCAGGAATGCAACGGCAATTCAGTTGTTCTTAATCCACACACACGCGACCGAGTTGTATTGTTTAGGAACAGCTGAATCGCCGTTTCGACCCTATGCGGGTTATGTTTAAGTTTGGACTATGGCTACGTAAACATACTCCAAAAGTCTCTATAAACCCCGGGATTTCCAGTAATTGGGACCCCATCAACGAATAAACAGAGTTACAAAGTACTAAACGTTATCAAAGAATCTTACAGTATAGACCAGTAAACCACTAATAGTAGTCTATACTTGGTCAGTTCCGAGAAAGTCACGTACTATCACGTGACTGCATTATATGGCCACTTTCATGCTCTTAGCAAATTTCCACTTGCTTGAAGCTGCTGGCTTCCCCATTCGAATTCCTTGTGAATGCTCTGGGTGACCCGAATGCACGGCATTCAAAGAGTGATTGTATTTATGTGCAGTATTCAGAATACCATCCTGCATATTGACATCAATTTCATCAACAACCTGCACATTCTTCTTCCTCCCAAGTAGTTGACTACCTTGATGTCACGCTACCTCTGTTTGTGTGACCAAGAAGTTGACCCCCACACCAAACTTCCATGGAATAATGACATTGCAAATCTTCAGCTACCCTCGGATCTCTTTTTTTGCCCTCAGTGCCATGTCCTCAAGTGTATCCACTGTTGCACGGTGGGAGTCGAGTGCAAGTACTGCCCGTCCTGTATGTCGGACTATACCGACCATCCAGGGTTGACCCGCTGCACTAAGAACTGCTTTCAGTGCCCGGAATGCAGCTCCCCTCTCGATATTGACATCAACGACTTGGAGATCGACGCCTGCAAGGGCAAGAAGTTCTCCTTTTGCTGTGTGTACTGCACATACACCTACAATACCCGTTTCATTTCTAAACCTGCATCTTTGACCACTATCTTGAAGCAGGAACGGCCACTGTACTTTTCTCAACTCCACACCAAGTGCTCACTCAGACACAAGCTACATTCTGAACCCACAGATTCAAAACCGGGTCCCAAACAAAATACTCATACTGCACACAATATGGCCCCCTTGCCAATGTCCCTGGAAATGGTTTCAAAAATGCATCAATTAAATGTAAATCCGGAGCAGATCATGGACGAACGGGCCTCATTGATCTACCGCATGTCGAAGATTGAACCTCGCCCGATAGATATTGAGAGGGATTTCTTGCCGATTTCGGAGAAAAACCTCCCGGTGGGGAACCACTTATATGCCAAAAAATCCTATACATGCAATATCTGCGATACAAAGCTTTGTATGCCTGTGGCGAACCCGCGGCTGATGAAGTACTTGACCAAAGAAGTGGCCCCGGATGTCGTACCTACAATCAGCGTGAAACGAAAAAAGGCCAAAAATAAAGGCCCTAAATCTGAAGCTAATACTAAGCTATCCTCCTTGGATACAGAAGATGCTCCGTTGGTGAGCGAAGAATCTGATACCGCATCCTGCATATTGAGCATGGTCAACCCTCTTCTTAATTCCATGAATGTGACAGTTTCCACGCTAGGACATATGCCGGAGGATTCAACTAGACTTGTGCCTGAAGATTCAGCAAGACTCGCACCGCTGCACACATGCACCTCCATTGCCTTGCCCGTAACGTCATTCACCATTGGCCCTCGGCAGGAGAAAGCAAAAATTTTGGATGCAGTACCCTCGGTATACTTGACAGACGCCACGCCATATTCACGTGCCGAGAAGCTAACGCGGGCTATCCGTAACGAACTGAATAGTGGCAGTTTGGAAAAAGGCTTCAATTGGGTCAGCGTGCCGTTGGAGGTGATTCTGTGCAGTACTTCAGATTCTGACCTGGTCCCTCTCACGGTATACTTGTATGTGACGGTGGAAACACGTGCACCCAGCGCATGGGTTGCCAATGGCAAATGTAAGAAGGCGTTGAAGTTTGGGTTCTGGGCTGTCTGTGAAGTAGAGGACTAGAAGCAGCTTATATACAGAACCACAGTTTGCAATATATGTATCAAAGATATGTTAGATCCTCGATGGTTATTACACTATCAATATGGATGGAAATAAGCCTAGACCATAGGGTGGGCAAATCGGGCAGCTAATCCAGTAGCCAGTCACATGTTCAGAGTCAGTATGCCGGTATGTAGCCTGATCAGGTTGTCGACCCGCCAGCTTAAAGTCTATTTAAGCCAGCTGAATTCCTTTCTTCAAGGAACCATCAACGAATGAATATAACTAATTAGGTAACAGAAGTAAGCAAGAATTTAATAAGATTCGTCTGTTTAATATTATACGCTGAATTGTAACCAGATGGTCTAACCAAGACCCGTACCTCCCGTTATAACTAAATACAATAAGAAAACAAAAAATAACATTCAGACTTGTATTGAGAAAAGAAGTAGCATATATAGAAAATTAAGGGATGAAAATGACACATACCCCTGAATTGGATCTGAAACACAGGAGTAATATATAAACGGGGCATTTTCCATTGGTTGCATTCGCTTTTTGGCTGCAATTCGCACAAAGCAATTTCAACGACTATGGAGTATTCAAAGAATATGGTGTATTCAAAGAATATGGTGTATTCAAAGAATATGGAGTATTCAAAGACTATTTAGTAATTCCAAGACTATTTAGTGATTCAATGAATTTAATGTTTTGCAAGACCCCTTGGACTGAATCTGATTGGTTAAATAAGCGAATTTTGAGATTGGAGTATGCTAAGTTACTGAATGTTTAAGTGAGACTGATTAGTGAGACTGAGTTAAGTGAAATTAAAATTGAGTGATATAGGAATGTATTAAGTGAAATTAGCGGATTAAATTTTGAAGGATTTCAAATGATAATGGAATCTGCTAGATTCTTTATGATTGTTTAGTACTTCCAAAACTCTGTTTATTCGTGGTTGGATTCCTCAGAATGAGGAATCCTTGAGTCTTATATAGAAAAGCGGGAAATGTCGGGAGCCGGTTATCTCCGGCGTCCTCGAACTTGATAGGAAGATACGACGGCCTAGCGGCTTATCTTATCTCTATTGGGAAATTGGACGCCCATTATTGGAAACGTCCTTGAGCAATTTAATAGGTAGATAAGACAGCGCGCGTCTTATCTCGGCGCATGGCTCCTTTGGCCCGACGGATCCTCGGAAGTATCTCCAAAGATAAGGGAAAGCGTCATTGCTCCTCTGCCATTGTCAGGGCCTATGGCAATTCCGCGTCTGATCGCACATCGTAGGTGATTATTACTCCCATGGGTAGTGTGATAGCCATGGGGGATCTGACAGAATCTGCTAAGATTAAAATGTTCAGTTCACTTGATATTTGGTTTGCTATAATGAAATTTAAGTGATATTTGAATTTGTTAAATAATATTATTCAAGTTTTTGGAGTAATATTAAAATTTTTTAAGTGATGTTAGGGTCTGTTAAAGATTGAAGTCTTCAAGTGACATTGGAATTCTCTTAAAAGATTGCAATCTCTTAAGGAAATTGAACTTTGGTAGTGTTCAGGTTACTCTAAGCATTCTGTGGCCACACAAAAGACCTCATTATCAACTAAAATTCACGTGAAAAATTATTTAAAACCAATTAAACAGTGCATCACTTGGTAGGGATAAATTGGTGTGGATCAGAGGACTCGTGGTCCGGACTGGTGGGGTGCGGTCACGTGCACGTACATATATAGAGAAATACCCCCACGTGAGCGCCATCACGCGCCATCAACGCACCTTCCTCTACCACAACAGCAATGGAGAAAGGACGTCTCTACCACTGTGACGTGTGTTCATCAGACTGCACGAACCGTATCCGCATCAAATGTGCAATCTGCCTTGACTATGATCTTTGTGTGCCGTGTTTTGCAGCTGGTTCCGTGACGCTAGACCACAAGCCGTGGCACGATTATCAGATTATTGAGCAGAACACCTACCCTATCTTCCACGAGGATTGGGGAGCAGATGAGGAATTATATCTTATACAGGGCTGTGAAAACTTCGGACTAGGAAACTGGCAGGATATTGCCGATCACATCGGCAACCGTCTGAAGGAGGAGGTGGATGAGCACTACAACCGCGTGTACTTGGAGTCGGCAGAATATCCTCTTCCAGAAATGAATAAAGACTTTAGTGATGTGACGGCGGTAGACTTCTTGCAGCGGCGGAAGGAGCGATTACAAAGACGGAAAAACATGCCATTGCCGCCTCCCAAGGTCAAGCCTAGCGCGTCCGTGCCTCTCTGCCATGAAATCCAAGGCTACATGCCAGGACGTCTTGAATTCGACCACGAAGCCGAAAATGATGCTGAGATGCCCATTAAAGATATGATTTTTGATCCCGACGATTCTGCCGGCGATATTGAGTTGAAATTGACCATTTTGGATATCTACAATTCTCGGCTCACCACGCGAGCCGAAAGGAAGAGAGTGCTCCTCGAGAATAAGTTGTTGGATTACAGGCGTAATATCTCCAATGACAAGCGCAAATCCAAGGAGGAGAAGGAGCTTCTCAAGAGAGTCAATGCGTTTATTCGGATTGTCTCCAGCGACGATTTCGAACAATTGTGTGCGGACCTTCTCACGGAGCTCAGGTGTCGGTTGCGCATCCACCAACTCCAGAACTGGCGGAGAAACGGAATCACGTCGCAGGAAGATGGAATCCGATTCGAGAAGGACAAGCTTATTCAACAGGCGCACTACCAGCGCATGGGAAACGGCACGGGCTTGGCAGCAAGGTCTTCAGGCGGAGTAGCCAATATGGGAAACCGAAAGAACACGCCACAGCCCGAATACCGCCCGAAAATCAACAATACCACTTCACGGGCGCCGCTTGATATATCACATGCCACGGACTTCGAGCTTTTATCGCCAGAGGAAAAGACCTTGTGCCTGACGCTTCGGATCTTGCCACAGCCGTACTTGGCCATCAAAAACCAGCTTATGAAGGAAGCCATTAAAAATAACGGCATGTTAAAGAAAAAGGATGCACGGCTGTTTTTAAAGATTGACGTGAACAAAGCGTCCAAGATCTATGAGTTTTTTGTGCAAATGGGTTGGTGTTCTCCAGGATAGAAACCTGGAAACAGAGTGACATGAATGATGGAAATGATGATGGAAAGGGTGTTATCATATGATGATATTATGGAAAGGATGATGGAAAGGATGATATGAAAGGATGAAAGCGATGAATATTCATGGGTGTCCCGAAATACGATGTAACTTTTTGTTTTCTATGATGTTGCTCATGGATTTCATTCTCAGGGAGTTGTTTAATGGATGAAGATTGCATGTTAATGAGATCAAGATTAAGATCAAGAAAATTCTATGAAGATCACCAACAAACCTTCTAAACAATACAGGTGAATCTTACAGAGCTGAATCGATTTAAGAATTTCTTTTCACGAGAAACTGAATTATTGGAAAACTCTGAAGCTCAATTTCAACCTCCATAAAATTATTCCATTCACGGGATTATTTAAATCTATGGATTCATGGAGTACTCTGGATTAATATATGCAATACTCTTTGGATTATGGTCTTGGAATACTTTATGGATCTGTGTCTTCATGGAATATTCTGGATTCATCTATAGTCGTCATTGTTGAACAAACATGATCGACAAATCTACTTGATTGGTCACTATACTTTTTCAGTACGGCATGATCTTTGCTTATTTTTTCCTCGTATGTTATGACATGTATAAGAGGAGTCCTTGCCTGATTTCTAACTAATTAACAATATATCTGAGGGAAGACCGTCAAGATGTCTCCATACCACAAATTCTAGCTGTAATTATAAATGTATAGAGGTTTAAAGTTCATCATGATGCTTATCAATATTCTATTGTTCCTATAACTTCTCACATTCACTCTAGACACGAAAAGCTTCTCATACTAAAAATCTAAACAATCTTTTGCTTGACAAAAAAACTCTTCAAGTGACGTAATTGGTATGCGCACGTTGCCACCAACACCACAAGCTGGATGATACTCCAAATCACCACACGCGAGTTGGTGGACTCACTCTGGTTACGGAAGAAGGTCTCCTTCTCACGGATGCTCTCCTGTTCCATGTGGATCTCTTGCAACTTCTGGGTCAAGTCCTGCACTTGCGCCGTCAATCCGTCGACTTTCTTAGCCGATTTCAGGTCTACATAGTCGGAGGCGGCGCCGATAGCCAAATCAAAATAGATGCGGTGAGTATTGCCATGGGATCCGTCGGTATATATAGGAGACAAGCAGAACTTGTGCTCACCCTGGTCTTGCGACGTGAAAGTAAAGTCGCCAGAGGGGTTCGAGTTTTGGCTGACGACGCGGTGGTTGTTGTCAAAGGTTTCGTCGACGGTGATCTTCAACTTCAAGTTGGGGTTTTTGTAGTAAATTTGAGATCTTTGGTCAAGATCAGAAGCATCGAGTTTGCCGACCACCAAGGCATCTGCAGGCAAATCCTCATAAAAGCAGCGTACTTCGTTTGTTTGGAGATAGAAATACAACGCAGAGACTTGCGAGCAAAGGGCAAGAAGGGCAAGGAAGAATACTTTCATTGTTGGTTGGCCAATTTGTGACGCGTTTCGCGATCAAGTGGTGAAACATATATAACATCAGTACACCAACATCAGTACACCAGTAAATCACTCCATGCAGCGGATGGCTCTTTGGTATCAAAGCACTGACAGACAAGTTTGGTAATAATTTATTGACTTCTCTAAGAATTGTCAATATTCGCAGAATGTTTAAGATATTTAGTATTTTAGAATACATTTATACAGTACTCTACAATATACAGTACTCTACAATATACAGTACTATATACTGTTGAGAAACAAAGTTTGAGAGTGAGGGGTTTATGCACCCCACTCACACTGATATGCTAGGAGTTGGCCCCTTTGTTCTAATAATAGAGAATGTGCTCACTTACACGAAAAGGGTAGTGGTGGGGAGTGAAGGTCCACTCCAATATAAAAGGAGGAGCCTTCGCTCATGTTTATAAAATCAATCAGACAAATACACATACCAAGATGCCTCCAGCCACAAGACTCACTAAGAGTACTACTCAACTGACCTTTGAAGGTGCTAATGAATCTTCTTCCACTCAGTCTGAGGACAGTACTCCTAATAGAGTATATACTTATCTTGACGAAGCTATGAGACTGGTTCGCTCAACCATTCCACCATCTCTGGACTGTACACCATGGTTGATCTATGGTGAACCTGAGGTACTGATGTTTGACGCGGAATTGGAAGATTCCTCTCTACAGCTATTAATAAAATCATCAAATATTGGTGATTTTTCACTGTCAAAGCCAAATGAGAATGTCTGGTCCAAATACCTTTCGTGTAAGATTTTCTGGATGATATTATATAATAATTCTTAGCCTGTATATTGGGTCAGTTCGACCAATTCCTCCTATACTAATACTACAGATAGTGTAGTACTAATACTACTCTACTAGAAAATGCGAGGGGTGGGTGCACTACATCAGTACACCAGACAACCAAATAAAACCGATATTCTCATTTGTCACTAATATAAATACCATTATTATTAATATAAATACCATTATTATTAATATAAATACCATTATTATTAATATAAATACCATTATTATTAATATTGTCTATATTTTATATATTTTGACGTGATAGAAGCCCAGCTTGGTACATCACTGAATGCAGGAATTCGCAGCCATTTTGTCACAGAACTCCTCATGGAGCTCCCTACATCTGTCTCTGTTTCTCTGTGTCTCTGTGTCTCTGTTTCTCTGTGTCTCTGTGTCTCTGTGTCTCTGTGTCTCTGTTTCTCTCTCTCTTTCTGTGTGCCTCTCCCTCACTACCGTCTCTTCCACTA
>NLAU01000626.1:0-63886 GCA_002370875.1 Metschnikowia arizonensis
CAGCCAACCTCCAATACACCAGCCAACCTCCAATACACCAGCCAACCTCCAATACACCAGCCAACCTCCAATACACCAGCAAACCTCCAATACGCCAGCAAACCTCCAAGGCTGAACAGCCTTAGACAAGTGGAAAACTATAAGAGTGTTCTGGCACCGTCTTAGCACTTGGTCTTGTAAGGTACAACTTATATCCCTGTATATCAATATATACTAAAACATAAGTTGAAACTACACTATATTATTACTATTCTGATTATTACTAAACTAAGAATTAGTATCCCTACCATGTGCGATCAGACGTGGAATGTTATAGACCCAGATTAACCAGGCGGAATTGTCATTGACCATAGCAACAGGAGTCCATAAATTCACTGGAGTTGTCATTGACACTAGAATAGGAGTACAATAAACCATTCCGTACACTCACAATTGAATGTTTGGGGGAATAACACCTACACCGCAAGTCTATCAAACGAATAAAAAGATGAGGAAAAGTATGAAAGAATTTATGTAGACTATTACTAGTGTGAGTATTACTAGTCTAAGAATTTTCAACTTATGTTTTAGTATATATTGATATACAGGGATATGTAAGATGTACCTTACAAGACCAATGGGTTTAGACGAGGTGCGAGGTGGGTGAAAACTTTTCTCCCACCAGCAACCTGCATATAATCCCAGGTCTGCGTATAACATATCCACGAAGTACCGTAACTCCGTGCCTCCTAGGTACTCGTTGACAAGAATTGACTATTGTACTATTGTTTCCTTAATCAAGTCATTGGTGCATCCAAAGCCGTAGCAAGAACTGGACCTTGGGAGTGGTATAGGTGATGTGTTGAAGAAAGCATAACACCATGACCACATCAATGACCATCTGCTCATCCGAGTCATCCAAGAGATGTCTTTGGAAAGAAGTAGAAGTCATCCAAGAAATCGTAAGAGTCCACATAGTTCTCCTCAGGCTTGTGTATTAAATCATAATACATCCAATCAATAGAGTTTTATATAAACGTTCCACCAACCAGAGACATGGTACGCGCAGATCTTGTGATGTTTTTAGGAAATTCAATGTAGCTTTTCCACATAAACTTGAGGACATATGATTCAATTCTGACTACTGACTCCTGACTACTGACTACTGACTCCTGACTCCTGACTACTGACTCCTGACTACTGACTACTGACTACTGACTCCTGACTTCTGACTCCTGACTACTGACTTCTGACTACTGACTTCTGACTTCTGACTCCTGACTACTGACTACGACTACTCCATTTACTCTCAATAGTTTTCTGTCACCACACCTCGTCTATTCTTTAGTCTTGTAAGGTTACAATACTATAACATTGGTTGAAAATACAAATTACTATTTACTATTCTGTCAGATCGCCATATCGCACTACCCATGGGAAAATCATCTACGATGTGCAATGACGTGAATTAGCTTAGCCCTGACAAAGCACCTTCTTGGTTACTATTAGTGACTAGTGACTGACTATGGTCTATGGAAATCAATTTTTATTTCTGGTTTCATTAAACAAGGTGTTCTGAGGAATCTACTCAAGAACCTGGAATCAAGGTGACCTCGTCGAAATCAAAAAAAGATAATCGGATTTCTATGATAAAAAGACCTCTGATACCGTTTCCGTGCGAGTGGTACCACTAAGTACCCACTTGGTTAGGAACAGTGAACCACGAGCAATAGGACATTGGGTAACCATCTGCGAAATTTTGTTCTGGAACATACCATGGAAGTACAAACTGGTGCTTCTATCATCAAAGCCATTGGTCAAGAACACTTCAATACGATCGCTGGTACCAACCTTCAAAGTAGGCAAAGGCCAAGAGTCATTAAAACCAATCACAGGGCGCTGAACACTCCATGTGGGTTGCCATTCACCCAAGTGGTTTTAAAGTACCAGGCACAAGGCTGTGGTGGTGGTAAGCACAAACAAGAGTAACACGGCAATGCACGCATTCTGTCCGGCTCGTGCAGCTAAGAAGAGATTTGAAAAGAGATCTGAAAAGAAAAAAGGAATGGGCTAAGGAATGTTGGAGACTGAAACTATTGTAGTATTGAGACTTCTATTGAGACTTCTATTCTACTATTGAGACTTCTATTGAGACTTCTATTCTACTATTCAGACTTCTATTCTACTATTCCGCCTTCTATTCTACTATTGAGACTTCTATTGAGACTTCTATTCTACTATTCAGACTTCTATTCTACACTGTACATATCCCAGCATCGCAGAAACCCTAGGCCGTTCTCTATCTTCAGCTCTAGTTTACATTACACATTGCCCTAATAGGCAATAGGCGGTCAGGCCACTCCCATATAAAGAGGTTTCGCCCTTTTAATCAATAAAATACTTAGGTCCAGACCACCACAAATACTTGTAGTACCAAGGAACGTTTTACTACAGATACTATGTTACAGTTGGTCGTAAATTGATCAATCCTTGGTCCTCTTTATACTCACTTATAGACTGTCAGCTTCACGTACATCAATCATGTACATGCGGGGATTAAATATTTAGACTGAGTGATCCATAGTACCTTCATGATCACTTGAAGAGTACTCTTAATTAGTTCATGACTGCTTTTATATTGAAGTGACCTTCACTTCCACTACCACTTTCGACCTGACTTGTCAATAGTAATGGACATTACCAAGAAAGTAAAGTATATAAAATGCCACTTCTCACACTGTCAAATTACTAGACACCGTCAAGGCTGTATTGAACTCTCTGTCATACTGTCTAATTATCTTTTTGACGTCATATAAGAGAATTACGTTGATATAGAGTTTGCAAATTACATTATCACTTCCTAACTGATGTGGGGTGGAGTGAAAACTGAAGTCTAGACAGTCTAGTAAGTCTCTAGTTTAGTTGTGTCAGTAAGTCAGTAAGTCAGTAAGTCTCTAGTCTAGTCAGTCTAGTCAGTCTAGTAAGTCAGTAAGTCAGTAAGTCTCTAGTCTAGTCAGTCTAGTCAGTCTAGTAAGTCAGTAAGTCAGTAAGTCAGTAAGTCTCTAGTCTAGTCAGTCTAGTAAGTCAGTAAGTCAGTAATTCAGTAAGTCTCTATTCTAGTCAGTCTAATAAGTCAGTAAGTCTCTAGTCTAGTCAGTTTAGTAAGTCAGTATGTCAGTAAGTCTCTAGTCTAGTCAGTCAGTCAGTCTAGTAAGTCAGTAAGTCTCTAGTCTAGTCAGTCTAGTAAGTCAGTAAGTCACTCTAGTCACTCTAGCAAGTCAGTAAGTCAGTCTTATTCTATGAGTAAGGAGTGAGATGCCATACCATTTAGACAAAAGACCAAAGTGTTTTAAGTGGAGATAGACTGACTGAGAGTGAGAGTAAGAGTGAGAATGAGAGTGACAGACAGACAGAGACTTAGAGACAGACAGAGACTATGTGACTATGTGACTGACTTGTGACTGTGACAGACAGAGACTGCTTCGTTATTTGAACCCTGCAGCCTAAGAATAACTTAGAAATCTGTCACACTTTGATATCAGAATTGTATAAATTTCCTCTATCTACTATTCTCTGTATCAGTCGCCCCATTTAGGAAATCTCGTAATTGTTTTTTGTAGGCTTGGATTAGCTTAGGCAGATTTTCTATACTATGGTAAAAGCCCAAATCGTTTTGATGGCATCTAACTGAGAGAAATATATACTTGTAGTGTTGTATATTTCACAGTGATCTTAACTTACAAAGAATTATACTGTCTTTGCTTTATCCCCTATGTATTTCAGAATCAGGTATTTATAGAGTATGAGTGCTTGTCAATATGTTTATAACTCTGATTTTACCAAACAAATCAAGATAACCTATAAACCTGTACATTCCTAATATTATTTAACCTAGAAAATGCCATATCTGGACCACCTATAAGAATAGGTAAAAAGAAGTTCATAACTTTCAATTATAAATTTATTACAGGAATATCTCTAAGTAATAATTTGGACATATCTTCATCCTTTTTATAAAAAGGGATGTCTTTAATAAAAATATATTAGTCTCTGACTAGTGAAGCCCTCGTCTCATGCCATCAGACGTGGATTACCAAACAAGTGGAAAGCAATCCATCCATTTTCTACCAAGAAATTGTCTCGGTCGGATTAGGACGTACACATGCCCAAAAATCTATATAATAAACAGACAATAATAAAGAATCTAATAATAATAATAGTTGTTGATTTTTTGACTTCTTCAGAGTAGTAATAGTAGTAGTTGTTGTGTTCTTCTCTTTCTGTTCATGTTCTTTTATTTCTTGTTATTTTACTTCTTCAAAGTACTACTTAGACTAGAGACTACTTATACTAAGACTTTAGTACTTAGGTTTTGACACTGGGTTGCCTTTAGAATTAGTATGACTATGAGTAGTAGTAGAGTAGTAGTAATGGCTCTTGTACCAGCTTATACATTGTCACTACAATATTGATCCATGACTACTTGATTCACTATTCACTATTCTAGCCTATCCTCCCCCATCGTCACTCCTCGCGATTACACTTGTCTTGGGTAGTTACTGCGCACACGCAAAAAATGACTATCTGTAAACTGGGGATTTAATTGAGGGGGTTGATGGAGTACGCAGTGACTGACACTGACTACTAAATAATAATAATAGTAGTGGTCTCTACTTACACTACATTGATATTCTACCTACCCCAACTTCAGTCTTTCGCGACTACACTCCACCTGGAGTCTTGACTAGAGCGCTCGCAGTCCCATTCGCAGTCATTCCAGTCCATTCGCAGTCTTGTACACTTTGTCTTGGCCAGTTCCACCGCGCACATGCACTAAAATGAGTATCTGAAAATGGTGATCTATTTGAGAGTAGTATTAGTCTCTCACTCACTCACTACTAAATAATATAATATAATTGTTCACTACTTTCAACTCTGTATTCATTGATGGATTCTCGGAAAGTGCAATCCTTCAGTCTCATAGAAAAGCAGGAACATCGGAGGCCGGTTTATCCGGGGTTCTGGAACTTAATACAAGGCTCAGTCGACATTGCGCCTCATCTCCTTGGGATCGCACATGGTAGGTGTTTTTTACTCCCATGAGTAGTGCGATACCCATGATGATAGAGTAGTTCTTCAGAGTAGTAATAGTAGTAGTTCTTGTATTTCTTGTTTTTCTTTTGGTAGAGTAGTTCTTGTTATTTTACTTCTTCAAAGTTTTACTTAGACTAGAGATTACTTCTACTACTTGTACTCTATAGACTACTTAAACTACTTAGGTTTTGACACTGGCTTAGCCTTTAGAATTAGTACTATGAGTAGTACTATCACCATCAGTAGTAGTAGAGTAGTACTATCACCATCAGTAGTAGTAGAGTAGTACTATCACCATCAGTAGTAGTAGAGTAGTACTATTATCACTATCTCTATGACTATCTCTACTAATAGTAGTAGCTCATCCTAAGGGTTCATAAAAAATGCATCATTGAAACACCTATCCAAGGGTTCTGTGAATGCTTTGAAATCTGTCTTGTATATCTACTGTTATGTATTTACTACAGAACAAACCCATGACATGGATGGTAAGAACAAGTCTACTACTATACCAACTTCACTACAAAGAAATAAAAATCTGTGATGTTCTTGTAGTAGTAATAGTATTAGTATTAGTAGTAGTAGTAGTAGTAGTATTAGTAGTAGTAGTAGTAGTAGTAGTAGTAGTAGTAGAAGTAGTAGAGTAGTAGTAGTAGTAGAGTAGTAGTAGTAGTTCTTCTTGTTCTTGTACCTCCTTGTTTCCTTGTTCTTGTACTTCCACTTCAGACTACCAGTAGTAGTGTAGACTTCAGTTTATTCATATATCAATTCAGACTCTTCATCAATTGAGACTCTTAGTCAGTAGTATCTTATCGTAGGCTTCGGTCTGTCGCGACACTGACCTGTCTTCACTGAAGTGCTCGCACTCACCATTCGCATTATTCGCAGTATCATTCGCACTCACCATGTTTTCTACACGCACACGCACTAAAATGAGTATTTATAAAATGTTGATTTAATTGAGGGAGGGACTTTTGATTGAGTACGCACATTCATACACACACACACACACACACTCACTCACACTCACTCACACACACACACACACACACACTCACTCACTCACTCACTCACTCACTCACTCACTCACTCACTCACTCACTCACTCACTCACTCACTCACTCACACACACACTCACTCACTCACACACTCACTCACTCACTCACACACTCACTCACTCACTCACTCACTCACTCACTCACTCACTCACTCACTCACTCACTCACTCCTAAATAATAATAATAGAGTAGTAGTTGATTTTTTCTCTACTTCTTCAGAGTAGTAGTTCTTCTTGTTCTTCCACTTACCAGTAGCTTTAGCATTCATATATCAATTGAGTCTTCAGTCAGTATATATTGTCGTACATTCGGTCCGTCGCGACTACACAACCTTGGTCTTACTGGAGCGCTCGCATCCATTCGCACTATCATTCGCAGTTTTCTACACGCACACGCACTAAAATGAGTATTTGTAAAATGGTGTATTTGAGAAAGATAGGGAAATTAAGGGAGTAGAAATCACCTACGATGTGCGATCAGACGTGGATTGCCCAACAAGTGGAAAGCAATCCATCCATTCCCTACCACTGGAATTGTCTCGCTCGGATTAGGACGTACACATGCCCCAAAATTCTATATAAGACTCAAGGATCCCTTTGTGAGAATCCATCCACGAATAAACGGAGTTTTGGAAGTACTGAACATATATAAAGTATCTAACATTAGTTTATATGGATATAACCATACAGATATTTTTATATGTAGATAATATACAAATATATAAAATTTAAGAATAGGATTTTCAGCATATAGTATTATAATGATAATTTTACAATTTAATAAAGGTTATTAATATATTGAGAGAGTGACACTATGACTATGAGAGAGAGAGAGAGAGAGAGTGAGACTGACACTGACACTGTGACTTACTGCCTATACTTATGGTATCCTTTGCTTATACTGTACTTTGGTGTGGTGCTGATATTATGGGACGGTTATATACTTACGGTATGGTAAGGTATTGTGGTATACTTATACGTATGGTATGGTATGGTTACTGATACTTATGATGTTGTTACTTCAGCTTATCATGTGACCGTCATAGTGATTTGCACATGACCCCAAGTCTACCCTGGTTCCCACTTTCATCAACGAACCTGATTAACAGCAACGAATCTACACTAATTCTAGGACAAAATATCAAGATTTCTGTGAAATCTATGTGGACCGGCATATAATGCTCCCTGTGAGACATTCTTCTTTCCAACACCTTTAAAACTACAAACACTAAAGATTTGTTGGTCAAAAATAAGGATCTTCAGCACTCCAAAAAATCCTTTTTCATATGCCAGGCTTTTAAAATAGGTCGTTTGCGTTGGTTCTTTTTCTACTGATATGGCATGGTGTACGGGTGTGCCCTCTTTTCCTGGCCTCCAACATTCACCACAGAAAAGAGTGGTACTATGACATTTAGGTTTACAATGCCTAGTGTATTATTAGAATAGTGTGTGATCCGTAGAACACCCTCGGATATTTGCATTTCCACTCTCCACTCTCCACTCTCTTTGCATCAAGCTTTTCCCTTTCTCTATCAATCTCCTTGTCCTCTCTCTGTACTCCTCTCAATACTCCTTAAAAGATCGTCCATGGAACTCACAAAGGCCCAGTACGGACGCTCATACCCTTTTTGGAAGCGATTGACGCTGCGCTCAATGTGTATTCGCACAGTGTGGCCAATCAAAGTGGCTAGTTTCTGGGAGTAGTCGTGGATATGGTGGATCAACATTTCAATCTCGTCAACATGGAAAAAGGCACAAGCTTCGTCTGCAGTATGCAACTCGATTGGGATATCTCCGAGACGCATAACAAACGGAGATACGCGTATAGTTTTTCCGTACGGCTTGACGAAGATATCTTGGGGGGGAGGCTCGATTTGGGACACTTGTGCCTGGACCTCAAACGAAGTGTTGAGTGCGATTTGCGAGATTTGAATGCCTTGGAATTGCTTGCTGGAGACTTGGTGTAGACGGTGTACACTGTACCTGGGCGTGTGTGTATGCAGGTCCCCGAGCTTTGATTTTGAAGAGGGGATTTGGGTTTGTAGTACCTGCGGCTGGGTTACCAATGCACGGCTTTCTGATACGCCCGGATGCTGTAACTCCTGCCGCTGATAAAAAACATCGCGGGCAGGAAGACGCCTGCTTACCATCAGCTGAGTCTGGAGCTGGGTCCGGGGGGGCTCCTGTAGAGTCACGTGACGGTCGAGTTTCTGCCGGACGTTTCGTTCGATTTGCTTCCGATTCATATACCGCTCAATCGGGAAGCACCGGGACATCTCATCATAGAGACTTACGTTCATGTAGCTGGTCAAGCGTGTCATAAACGTGTAGAAGACCGCGTTCTGCATGTGGGACGCTATCAAGTCCAGCTTGTCTGAGCGTCTACCGCACGTGACAATCAGGCTTAAGAAGCCCTCCAACGCGCCCTGGTACTGCTGCACCCGGAAGTTCACTATGGCTATGATTCCAAGCTGCAGGACGTCACACTTATGGTAATCACATATATCATATTGGTCCAACCGAAACTTCATATCCATTTTTTCCCACACTGACGCCACCCGATCGGCCAGAACCAGAATAGAAAACACCTGTGCCTTCAGGAGTCGCCTACCTCCCACCGAGAACTGAGGAGGAAGCATACTTAGGCCTTTTCGGTAGAAAACCAGGTTGGTATTGGGCGTAAAATCCGTCACGAGCATGATACCAAGCTTAAGCTTTCGAAGCGCCAAAATATACACTGGGAGGGTCACGTACATGCCATTTGAATCTTGCTCAAAGTGATTTGAAAGATGGGCAATGTCAGGACAGTCCATTTTTGTATGCAAGACGTGTCAAACGCCCAAATAATAAAGCACACACAAAAAAAAAAGAGAAATTTGAATGATAGATAATTCTAGAAAAAGGAGGGAACGTGAAATTGGGTGAAAAAGCTGAAGGAATAAAGGTAAGCAATGAGTAGATGGCGATTGATAGGTGGAGGGTGGAAGGATGTAGAAGGATACCGCACAGGCCGGTTAATGTAGGACAAAATAGCTTCAATAGCGTTTATGTGCAGCACAAGAGAACAATTGCGTGGGTTGAATAAATAAATAAATAAAAAGAGCTATTATGCTACTCGTTTCAACCAGGCTCAGAGACGTGTTTTCAATATAGAAAGTTAAGCGCGCACACTGTACAGGAACATCCGTACACCAGGTGCGATATATCAATTCCACGTCGCACAGCTAAGAGCAACCACCCTTAGAAAGAAAAAAAACTCCTCATAGGCCAAGCCTCATGAAGCTAAAGAGTATGTAATAGAAGAATATTTAGAGACTGTGTATTAATATGCAGGATGCATATTAATATCACGTGCCACCCCAAAAATTATTGATTTTCCAATACGTCTTATGTGAGAGAGATAGAGATAGAGAAGCAATTTATGTGATTGGTTATTAAATCGTGAGATTAGATTCAATTAGAAGGAATAGATTCATTATTGGATTGAGAAATTAGTGGTTCAGATTATTATGATCCAGAAATAGTGACATCATTATGATCCAGAAATAGTGACATCATTATGATCCAGGAATTAGTGGTTCAGATTATTATGATCCAGAAATTAGTGACATCATTATTATTCAGAAATTAGTGGTCCAGATTATTATGTTCCAGAAATTACACACCCAATAGATCTATTAGATTGAGAGATCGGAACTCATCCAGAAATATTAAACATTTAATTTATCAATTCTGGATCAATTCTTCTTTCATAATATCCCAGATTTCTTCACTTCAGATGCATCAATCATGTACACCGTCATGTCAAGTGAACCTTTAGGAACTCTGATGTATGTCTAGTGTATCAGCTCAAGTTACTCTGGTCTATATGTTTAAATGTTCCTGGATTCCGTGATACATGTTACTCATATGGATGGATGTTTATGGGTAATCCATTTTGTACAGGCTAACTAGAGGAGGAGAGATTATGACTATATGAAAATTTTCAATTCACATTGACTTAAAACAAAGGTTCAGGTTCAGATGTTCATTCTCAAGCCCTATACTTGTTATTTGACAAGATGCTACTCCTGCACTTGAGCATAGACAATCATGATATGGTGACACAGCAATAAAAACAAAATGTTCAATATGGATTAATTTCCATCCCATTGCATATATTTTATTTGGAAATGTCCATGAATTCTAATCATTCTAACTTCTCATTCCATGAATTATCCTTCTCCGAAAATTGATCCCATGAATTCCTCTCTAGATTCCAACTCCATAATGTTTGACCAGGAAGTCTCTTTGTACAATGTCCAATGTCACAATCACTAGTTTGGTCTGGTCTGGTCTGGTCTGGTCTCTGGTCTCTGGTCTAGTCTTTTGGATACTCTTTTGGATACTCTAGAGTCTTTGGAGTTTCCTTTGGATTCTCTTAGGAAGAGAAGAGCAAGTCCAGCTCCAGAATAAGCAGGGTCTAGTCTCTAGTCTCTAGTCTAGACTGTGGAGACAAGTTCCGCCAAGCTACGTATACCGTGTGTGGTTCGAAATACTGCCAGTGTTGAGGAGCTCCTCCGCAAGGTGGAGTAGTCCAATACAGAGGTGATTGAGCAGACCAGGCAGGTAATAAAGACTCTAGAGGCGGGAGAAGGTACTCTAGTCAGCCTCTTTTCAGTGTTGTCTACTCCACTCTGGTCTCCATTCAGTCTCACATCATACTAACTCTAGAAAATAACATCAAAAACAAAAAGTCAGTGGTTAAAGAATTAAAAAATGAGCCACAATCTCCCGAGAATTATATGGAATTGGGGATGCTGGAGGAGGAATCTGGAGATAAATTCTATGGCTCGGACCCTGCAAAAGCTCTCCGGTTCTACCAGAGAGCATACGATGCCTATGTTCAGGCCGGGCTCCCCGAAACTTACTACAATGCTCTGCGCTTGCTCTTCCACGTCCATACCAGGTATCATGAGGAGGCAGTGGCCATGCAGGACTTGACGGGGGTGGAGGAGGTGTTTCTGGCAGCTACACCGGTTGTGCAGGACCTTGTGTCCATTGCCCAGGCTCACGAAAAGGCTATCGATATTCATTCCGATATGCCATTTGATTCCGAAAAAAGTGACCTTTTCTTCAACGCTGCTATGGTATACAGTGAGCTCTTGGAGACGGGGGAGGGACACGTACTCATCACAGCGCATCGGGCCATGGAGCTATTGAAGAGAGTGTTTGAGTTCCAGGTGGAGAGGCTATCTGCAGGAGAGGACATACGAGCGGATATTCTTGAAGCAGCCAGGTCATCATTTAGCATGGTAGTGAGTGCACTAGAAGCAGCGGAACAAATGGAAGAAAACAAGCAAGTGACAGCATTGATGGTGCCTTTTGTGCAGGATATCTACGACATCATAAACACGTTTGATGGCTCGGACTTGGCCTGGGATGAATTCAATATTGCCAAGGCATACCTCATGGTGGCCACAGATGCTTCTATACAAGATCCACAGGCGGTATTTAGCATTTGGAGCGACTCAGGACTCCCAGATACGCCTGAGCGGTATATGCAGGCGGCCGATAGTATAGAGAGCTTTCTCTTCCAGCGGGCCATTGCGCCAAAACCAGGAAACGGTGTCTCGGTGGTGGATAGTAAGGAGAAGGCCGAGTGGTGCTGGCGTGCGCTTACCGAAATGACCAAGTTGCTCAAAAGTGCAGAGAGTGGGCTCCGACTGCGGCTCGAATCGGCCAGACAAAATGCACAAGCATTAGGTGTGGGACAAACCATAGCACAACTTGCAAGAGTGTATATAGCGCGGGGTGACATTGATCTTCAACGCAGCAGACTTCCGAGAGAAATATCCGAAGCCGATCGGGAGCTTCTTGTGAAGAACTGCAATGCATTTTTAAAGAATGCCATGAATGTGGCACGAAGCTCGGGTGGAATCAGAGAGACATTTGTGGAGCGAACGCAGAGGAGTCGAAGACGAATGGAGGCAGTTTTGAGGCTTTGTGTGATGGAGAAGAAGATTAAAGAGGATGAATTGAATGAGATTTTGGGGGTTGGAAAGTGGCAAGAAGAGATGAAGAGTTTAAGCCAATTGTGGTACTGGGCTGAGAGAATGAACCTACAGTGATATGCCTTAGACTTGGCGATTGACATGTTGCATTCGGTATACACACGCCATCCAAAAGTCTATATAAACCCTGGAATCCCCTCAAAACAGAGTTTACAAAGAAAACATTATAATTGATGATTATGCATCATCATTGTTGGCCGTTCTCTACATGGCCAGTTTTTTGACGATTCTCCTTTCCTTTGTGGATACTATAAAAAGGAACTGCACTATCAAGTCTGGACCCTTGCGAAGGAGTTCAGCATTGTTACCGTGGGGTTCAGTGGACTCTTCACCTTCTCCATGATGCTTTGGTTTCCTGGTCGAGTCTACTATCTTTTCTTCAAGATGATTTACATATTTACTTGTTGTGGAAGGTGGGAGACCAACTCCAAAGTGGCCATTCGAAAGCCTAGAGAGTCTTCCTCGAGCGTATGCAATTTGAAATATGCATTTCGATCGAGCTTGACAAGAGTACATTCCATTTGACCTAGTCCCCTTGAGTGACAAACGGTCCGACGAAGCGACTTGGCGATGATCAGTCGGAGGCCGAAACTGATCAAATGAATTTTTAAAACAAAAGCAGCAGTTCGGGGTCCGGAGAGAAACGGTCCGAAAACAGTTACCTGAACATACCAAGAGGTGCTCCACTTCCAGACCCACCATACTTGACCCCACTTCCAAACTCACCATACTTGACCCCACTTCTAAACCCACCATACTTGACCCCACTTCCAAACTCACCATTCTTGACCCCACTTCCAAACCCACCATACTTGTCCTCTAAGTTACAATTACCTTGTACTACCAAGAAAGTCATTATTTCAGAGATATTATCGTTACTACTGAGTACTGATGTTGATCATTCCCTTGGTTACAATGCACCCACACGAGGTACTGGAGCCACGAAACCCATAGATCCCAAGATCTAATTTGTTGGTCCATAATCCATTTCTCTATACTATTAGATTCTTTGACAAGGTTTAATACTCTTTACTTCAGTTTATTTGTTGATGTTCACTGGAAACCACGGTTTATATAGATTTGGGGTATGAGCCACCTTTGCAGGTGACGGGTGGAAAATGTTGGAACATTCAAAGGATCATTGGGACTGAGTGCAACCGAAGGAGAGTTTGGGTCTTTTCCTGTAATATTGAATACTGGAATGTCCCATGGAGATGAGCATGGCTTGCGGTCTGAGTCAAGGTTGTTACTGTCACACCACGATACTCGTAATGATTGGTAATGTGGTGTTCCCCGAAAGAAGAGCCAGTCTTGGAATCAAAACGCTTGTTGAAATCACTTGACCAGTATACTCTTGAACACCTCAATAATGTTTTGATTTTGAAAAAATGCCAGTTGATTCCGAGTTGGGCTTCATCCCATTGTGATAGAGATATAAGATGCAGCAGGTAGTGAAGGAGTAATAGTGGAGCGGGAGCTGATGAGTTTGGTGGATGTCGTCTGAGACTTGTTTGGTGGATGTCGTCTGAGACTTGTTTGGTGGATGTCGTCTGAGACTTGTTTGGTGGATGTCTGGTGTTAGTTGTATAAACTGAGCTTGTCCAAGACCACAGAGTGTTGACAGTGTATCTGAGAGTAATATTATTATTTAGTACTGTAGTGTGTGACTACTACTCCAAATATCAATACATCACCAGTTTACAGGCATTTTACAAATACTCATTTAGTGCATGTGCAAACACTTGGCAGGCCACTACATACCTAAGAAGTAGAAAAGGAACCGAAGACACGAGTGCAGAGGTTTGTAGATCAATATGTTAGAAGCCATGTCCATTTGAAAATGAGTGTTTTCATGATCTCCAGTATCCTAAGGTCACTGAGGGCGGCTTCGCAGACGTCCGAGTATTTTCTGAGCATCCATATCAATAACAATAATAGTAATAGAGTAGTAGTTATTTTCTTCAATGTACAACTTAGACTAGAGACTACTTTACTAGTGACTAGAGTCTTTACTTAGCTTTTGACACTGGGTTAGCCTTTAGTATGAGTATGAGTATGAGTATGAGTATGAGTATGAGTATGAGTATGAGTATGAGTATGAGTGTGAATGAGTATCACTATGAGTATTACTATCAGTAGAGTATGAGTATGAGTATGAATGAGTATCACTATGAGTATTACTATCAGTAGAGTAGTAGTTCTTCTTGTTCTTCCACTTCAGACTACCAGTAGCTGCGGCATTCATATATCAATTGAGTCTTCAGTCAGTATATATTGTCGTACATTCGGTCCGTCGCGATTACACGACCTTGGTCTTACTGGAGCGCTCGCATCCTTTCGCACTATAAATTACTATCACAATATCACTTAGAATCATTCGCAGTTTCTAAACACTCTTGGCCAGATACCGCGCACACCAAAATGAGTATTTGTAAAATGGTGATTTAATTGAGGGACTTTTGATTGAGTAGTAGATTCATACACACACAGACACACACTCACTACTAAATAATAATAATAATAATAATAATAATAATAATAATAATAATAATAATAATAATAATAATAATAATAATAATATTATTAATAATAATATTAATAATAATAATAATAATAATAATAATAATAATAATAATAATAATAATAATAATAATAATAATAATAATAATAATAATTGTTACTTCTTTATGTTTGTTTAGTACTTCCAAAACTCTGTTTATTCGTGGTGATTCTCAGAATGAGGAATCCTTGAGTCATATAGAAAAGCGGAAATTGTCGGAAGAAGCGGAATAGCCGCTGTACTTCTGCTTGCTGTAGACAATAATAATTCCGGTGAGAGTAAATGGATGGATTGCTTTCCCACTTGTTTGGCAATCCACGTCTGATCGCACGTCGTAGGTGATTACTCCAATGGGTAGTGTGATACCCATGGGGGACCTGACAATATTAATAATAATAATAATAGAGTAGTAGTTCTTGTTTTTTTATGTTAGTGGGTTTATCTTAGAGTCTATTTTACTGGGCCTTAGAGTATCTTAGAGTCTATTTTACTGGGCCTTAGAGTATCTTAGAGTCTATTTTACTGGGCCTTAGAGTATCTTAGAGTCCATTTTACTGGTTCCATCTTAGTGGTTCTATTGTACTGGGCTTTGTACTTCTTCCCGGCAGTAATAGTAGTAGTTGTTGTGTTCTTTCAGTTCTTTGTAGTTCTTGTAGTTGTTATTTTACTTCTTCAATGTACTACTTAGACTAGAGACTAGAGTTTATTTATACTACTTATAGTTTATAAACTACTTAAGCTAGGTTTTGACCTGCCTTTAGTATTAGTATCACTATGATTAGTAGTAGTATACACTAGTACTAGTTCTTCTTCTAGTAGTAGAGTCGTACTCGTTCTTCTTCTAGTAGTAGAGTCGTACTCGTTCTTCTTCTAGTAGTAGAGTCGTACTAGCCCTCCCCCATGATCAGTCGCAACTCTCGGCCTGCGGTCTTCTAGAGCGCTCACTGTCGCATTCGCAGTAACTAGTCGCGCTCAACCATTCGCAGTGTACATTCACTTTCTCTTGGCCAGTTAGCGCGTCACTTATAAATGTGTACTTGAAAATGGTGATGGAGTTGACATACTAAATAATAATATGAGTCGCACTAAATCACCTACCATGTACCATCAGACGTGGAATCTTATAGACCTTGAAAAGAAAGCTGGAGTACAATGGCTATTCAGCCACCTACCACCGGATTTAGCTCCTGGAAATATGGTTTATACCCAAACCCCAAAAGTCTATAAACCTGATACCAAATAGTATTGATCAGTTACAAAAGTACCAACGCATCAAAGAATCTAATATAATAGAGTACTTGATTTTTTCTGCACTTTTTCAGAGTAGTAATAGTGTTCCTCTTGTTCTTCTTCTTTTTGTAGTTTTAGAGTAGTAGTTCTTGTTGTTGTAGTTGATATTTTACTTATTCAAAGGACAACTTAGACAAGAGACTGTTATACTTAGACTAGCGACTACTTAGACTAGAGATTACTTATACTACTTGTACTTTATAGACTACTTAAACTACTTAGGTTTTGACATTGGGTTAGCCTTTAGTATTAGTATCACTATGAGTAGTAGAGTAGTAGTAGTAGTAGAGTAGTAGAGTAGTAGAGTAGTAGAGTAGTAGAGTAGTAGAGTAGTAGTAGTAGTAGAGTAGTAGTAGAGTAGTAGAGTAGTAGAGTAGTAGAGTAGTAGAGTAGTAGTAGAGTAGTAGAGTAGTAGTAGTTCTTGTTATCCTGTACTTCTTCTTAGTAGAAATACTATCACTATCACTAGTAGTTCTTCTTCTACATCTTTAGAGTGATAGTAGTCAGTAGAATAGAGTAATGCTAGCTGTTATAGTTCCTGTTAGTAGTGATCCTGAGTAGTAGTATGACTAGAAGTATCACTCTCTATGATTATCTCTAGTAGTTCTTGTAGTAGTTCTTCCAGTTTGCTCTTGTTTGTCAGTACATTTATCATTCATATCAGTATATCGATTGACTAGTCGGTATTCTAGCGTCCCCGTCGCTCACCGCGACATCCCTCTTAGCCTTGGGTGTTTTAGTGCGCTCGCTGTCCCTTTCGCACCATTCGCAGACACATTCGCAGACACATTCGCAGTTTTCTACACGCACTAAAATGAGTATTTGTAAATGGTGATTTAATTGAGACTTTTGATTGAGTAGTAGATTCATACACTCACACTCACTCACTCACTCACTACTCAATAATAATAATTGTCAGATGGGTAGTGTGATACCATGGGACTAGTCACCGATGATGTGCGATCAGACGTGCATTGCCAAACAAGTGGGAAAGCAATCCATCCATTTACTCTCACCGGAATTGTTATTGTCTATAGCAAGCAGAAGTACAGCGGCTATTCCGCTTCTTCCGACAATTCCCGCTTTTCTATATGACTAGGATTCCTCTTTCTGAGAATCCATCCACGAATAAGGAGAGTTTTGGAAGTACTGAACAATCATAAAGAATCTAACAAAGAGTACTTAGATTAGAGACTAGATATTACGTATACTTAGACTAGATATTACTTAGACTAGATATTACTTAGACTAGATATTACTTAGACTAGATATTACTTAGACTAGATATTACTACTAGACATTACTTACACCTCTTGTACTTTATAGACTACTTAAACTACTTAGGTTTTGACCTGCGTAAGCCTTTAGTATTAGTATCAGTATGAGTAGTAGTTCTCACTTACCCTCTCCTACCTCACACCCAATAAACTTCAGCTTATTTAGATATACTCAATGTCGTGCCTCGGTTGTCGCGACTACACTTGACCTATCTTACTGGAGCGCTCGCACCCGCACCCGCACCAGCACCCGCACCCATTCGCACTATCATTTGCAGTATCCAGTAGTATCCAGTAGTATCATATAATCATTCGCAGTTTTTCTTGGTAACGCACTAAAATGAGTATCTGTAAAAAGGTGATTTAATTGAGGGAGTAGCTAATAATAAATAATAAAATACATTCTTTCCCTTTCCATTCTTTCATCCTTTCCGCACATGAGATTTTATCAAACGTCACCTGTAACGACACTTACGACCAAATTAAAGGCCCTTCTAATGGTTATCGCTGACCCCACACTTACTTTGCGCAAGTCTATGGGCTATTTCAATAGCGGCTATAGTGGGTAGAATTTGATTGGTACATGACACTTCAAATCAAACCAGTCCGAATTAAGTGTGGAAAAGAAAATCTACCTTTTCAGAAACCTGGACTTCAGAAACCTAGACTTCAGAAACCTAGACTTCAGAAACCTGGACTTCAGAAACCTGGACTCCAGAAACCTAGACTTCAGAAACCTAGACTTCAGAAACCTGGACTTCAGAAACCTGGACTTCAGAAACCTAGACTTCAGAAACCTGGACTTTTACTGAAACCTAGACTTCAGAAACCTGGACTTTTACTGAAACCTAGACTTCAGAAACCTGGACTTCTTCAGAATCCTAGACTTCAGAAACCTAGACTTCTTCAGAATCCTAGACTTCAGAAACCTGTCATCAGTTTTCAACCACCAAATTTATAGTAATCAATAAACTATAAGTTGACATCTGATTAGAGTTGAAGGTCTTCGTGCAGGCATAACTTTCAACATATTATATGTTAAAGGCAACTTCTAGGTCGAAAACGAGAGTCACACATCGTTACCTTTGCACAGTAAGCAATATATCTTCATATTGCGGTGTCAATTCCTTTAGATAAGGAGATATAATTGACTCTGCGTTTAAAATATGTTGATGTTATAGCTGCTGACTAAGAAGCTCTTCATCAGTCTCCATTTCTTGAGAGTTGTTCATCTTAAAATAGGGTGGAAAATCCACTCCGCGCATCCTGCATAGAATTCAACATCATCATGCATCTTGGTCTCACAAGTATGCTTGTTCAACACTCCTCCTCAAATGAACATCTTGCAACCTAGTACTAACTCCAGCCAAAATCTTGGAAATTAGATATTCATGTTGTGGTGTCTCTAGAACCTTTTGTAAAGACATTTGCCAAGTTCTCTTTTGTCCTGATGTATTTCACATCTATCAAACCTCTTTGGATATACTGAAAGTCCACTGAATACTTTATCTCGACATGCTTGAACACTCTGTCAGATACCTGTGTAAGTGTATTCGTATAGTCATTCTTCTGTTTCCACTTGAGTTCCTTAATCAAGTTCCTCAACCATATAGCCTCTCACTATGTTGTCTCTAGTCTAGCCTCTAGTCTAGTCTCTAGTCTAGCCTCTAGTCTAGTCTCTGGTCTATGTTTGTTGAAGTCGGCTTCTACAAACACTTCCACATCTTTTCTTCGATATCCTTTTTGACATTTCCTGTTCCATCAACATTTCAACATTCTTTGTTCCATGAACATTTCAACATTCTTTGTTCCATCAACATTTCAACATTCTTTGTTCATTTTTCCGTTCTTTAGAATATAATTCCTTTCTTTGGGGTCTGTAGTTAGTATATCACAGTCATGTGAACTGCTTTCTTATGTTTCGCCTTGGGTTCCTTTAAATACCTTGCCAAACTCTGGACCTGATAGGCAATATCCGGTCTAACCGTATTGGTTGCAAATATAAGTTTTCCCACAATTGTTCTGTATTCTGATTCATCACATTCTTCCTCTTCAGTGAGTTCATGTAGACGTTCTTTATGCTTTCCTGGTGTATAAGTGTTCCGCATTCCACCTTCACCACCATAATCCTTTTGCCTGTAGATTTAATCAACAAGTTTCAATCCAATAGAGTTTTCTCCTTTCAACACTCTTTCAAGAATGCCGTGGTGACATTCATTTTGTCTTATAACTAGTTCGTGCTTCACTGGAATAGCTGATACCATTCTCAAACTCTCGTATTCCACTGGTATTCCCCAGTATTCCCAGTATTCCCAGTATTCCCCAGTATTCCCAGTATTCCCAGTATTCCCAGTATTCCCAGTATTCCCCAGTATTCCCAGTACTCCCCAGTATTCCATGTTTGTCACACAATTCTTTCCATAGTATCCTGCTTCTCAGCCTCATAACCTCTTTCTAACTCCTGGCAGTACCCTCGGAATGATCTTCTTGAGCTCCACTGTGTAACCCAGTTAATCAGTAAAGGATCATCGTTTTCATCAATTCGCAAACACCGTGCCAGTTCTATTTCCCTTTTCTCAATATCCAATTTCTTCTCATCTCGTATGTCTGCTGGTGTATTGATATTCCCCTGAAGTGAGCTTCCCCCAAACTCTGTCTTCGTTTTGCTGGTTTAAGGGACTGCCACGATTCATGAACACATAGACCTGCTATTCGCGTAGGCCTTCTGAGAGATTCTTCCCCACGATACTCTGCACTGTCATTAGTAAATTGGTCCCCATTGTCTCGTTGAACAGGTACTCTTGCCAAGTCTGCAGTTTGGGCCATGAACCCTTGGTTGGAATGTACCACACTGGCACTCCGTTCACTCCGAGTAGCACTCTGCATAGCACTGCCATTCAGATCGATTGTACCCATCAAATCTGCTATGATACTAGCTGCTAACTCACGTTGCTCCGGGGATACGTTTTTCCAAGTTTGTACCATCTTGTCAACAACGTCATCTCCCTGTTCCATTGAGGTCCCTCTCAATTTCCGGTTTGATCGAGTCTCTTCTCCGACTGTTCTCTCACAGAATTCGTTTCTTTTGGCACATTTGTGTCATTTTGGGGTATGATTTCCATACTTCTCTCATGGGTACTTACAAGTGTGAAATCCTGATCTGGCAATACATCATTTGACATGTCTGATATATCTATATGACCCGTCATTTCTGTCTTCTTTAGGCTGACTGTCATATCACGGTTATATCATCTGACTTGTCTGATATATTCTTAATAGTGATTTCCCCTTCAGTTTGGTCCAGACCTACTTCCATGCTGTGAGACAGTACTGGAATCACTTCCTCCCTTTGCACAGATGCAACACCATCTACCCGAAATAACCCATACTCCGGCTTAATTGGCGTGACAAACATATTAACCATGCGTGACGTTGGTCTCCCCGTTGTTTTTGTATCAGAGTTATACCATCCGGTAAAACATCCCTGAATAACATTCCAGTTTCCTTAATATTATTTGACTCAAATATCGCTCTTGAAACTGAAGAATACAATCATGCTGCATGTCTCTGTACACCTGAACCTAGGTAAATACATGCGACACCCTTTTCACCAAACTTTGAGTCGACTCTCGTAGTTGGTATCTGGGCATACACTAATGACCAAACTTGATTCGTATCGGTGTAGGTGGAGACGTTTCATATTCCTCCCATAAATCAATTGGACGTTGAAGCCATATAGCTTGCGATGGAGTCCAGTTAATGAGTCTCAGCGCTTCCATAAGTGCCTCAGGCCAGAAATTGATAGGTAATTTCGCATCAGCGAGCAAACACTGAAGACTTCTCTCTGCTATTCCATTCTGATGACATGCGATTGGAATAGTAAACTGCTGAACTCCATGTTCATAACAAAAATTCATAAGTTGAGCGTTCCTGAACTCACCGCCATTATCCGATATTAATTCGACCGTAAAATATCTGTTCTGAAACTTAGTCTGCCATTGAAGAATGTATTGCTTAATCCAGTACCAACTCTTTTTCTTCAGTTTTATTGGCACTGCCTGCACGTATCTGGTGTAGTTATTGACCATCGTTAAGTAATCAGTTTTGTCACACAAATCAACATGTATCACTTGTAACGGGTGTGTGACTTTCGTGTTTGACGTAGAGGTTTTCGGTTTATGACATGTTGATTTCGTTGTAGCACAGACTGAGCAATACATGGCTTTGACCGGACGGATATCTTTCCTCAATCCAATTTGTTTGATGACACTCCACACTAGTGGACTCGGATGTCCATACTGTTAATGATACTTCTTTGCTAACGTGTCGAGATCTTCTGTTTCTTGCTCTATCAGAGAGCTAAACTTGACCAGTCGAATGTCTTGTGTTTGATCATGGAGGTTCTCGTAGTTCTAGCCATTTTACTCTTCTGTCCGCAGCTTGCTGCCAATCTATCGTAGGTGTTCTTTCTGTAGACCAATCCTTGTACTGCTGGTAAGAGTAATGTTAATTTCATCGACCCTGTTTTTTACCTCCCCTAATATTCTTTTGAAGAATATCACTGTTGTGTCATGTTCCAATTCCGTAGTTCTGAACTCGTTCCCTACTGCCTTTAAACAATGTTCTGCTGCCAACACATAGCTTTCCCAATTTTCTTCACACAACTTCCGATCTTGGAAGTATTCCTTGTAAAGAAAGATCCGGTGGATTCATAGTGTCTTCAACAATAGACTATGTGTTCTTCAGACTCCCGAATGATATCCTTATTCACTTTTCTGACGTCAAATAAGGTTCAATCTGGACCGGTTTATCTTGTAGTCTTTTCTGGTCCTTCAATGTAAACATATAAATATTCAGGTTGACGAATATTTTCAAAGGTCTGCCTCAAGGATTGTTAACTTTCAGACTTATACTTATTAAGCGTTACTTGAGTGTAGTCCACGTTATCGCCAGGCCCTTTAGGAGAACTCCTGTCCTTACAAACGTGGGTTGCAGCCCCTCCTTTTATATTGGAGTGGACGTGCCTCTTTGAAACATTGCGACTTAAGCGCTGTGCTTAAATCACGCACGCTCAGACTTTGAGCCTTAACACATATGCGTGATGTACTCACGCGGTAACAAGGATCGCTTTCCTGTTGTCCTCAAGCTTATAAGAAATTGTCAATGTCGGAGCTTCCAAACCAGGACCCATAACCTGTTGCGTAGTAAGCAATATATCTTCATATTGCGGAAGCGAAGCTTCTCCCTTTTCAACTAGTCTCCTTAAATAAGGTATTTAACTCTAATTCTGACATGAAAGCTCTTCGTCAGTCTCAATTTTATTGAGCCTTCTTCATAACAAAAATCATTCCTGAAGTCACCGCCATTATCCGACTGTAAATATCTGTTGTAGTTATCAACAATCGTTGAGAAGTAATCAGTTTTATTATGAGTCTCTCTAGACCCTTGGTAAAGACATCTGGCAAGTTCTCTTTCGTCCTGATGTATTTCACATCTCACAAATTCTTTGGATATAGTGAATGACCACTGAATACTTTATCTCGACATGCTTCATACCCCTGTATGGAACAATTAGGGCTTAAACTAGAGAAGTTTTTATAAACAGGGCTCGCCTAACCTGTTGAGAAATAAACTCACGTGTGTACTGGAATATGTGGCTTATGTCAACCTGTTTCAGGAAAAAAAGGACACAAGATGAAACAAGGGAATAAGGGACAAGGTCAAACCCTTAGCTTAGATAAGACACAGAGATTGAATATGTCATGACAAAGAAATCTCCTCACTTGTTAGATTAAAGTCCAAATGAGGTTCCAGTTTATGCGAAGGTTTATGGAAATTCGCAACAGGAGTAGTCTGAGTATGAGTATGTGAGTATGTGAGTATCTGACTATCTGACTATCTGACTATCTGAGTATCTGACTATCGGAGTATCGGAGTATGAGTATCTGAGTATCTGACTATCTGACTATCTGAGTATCTGACTATCGGAGTATCGGAGTATGAGTATCGGAGTATCTGACTATCTGAGTTTCGGAGTATCTGACTATCTGATATCTGACTATCTGACTATCTGAGTAATTCCCCTTCTCAGGTGATTTTACCCATGGAAATCTGACATCACCTATCACTATCTCCTTATCTATCAGATTTTACCTAATTTCGGATCAAGTGGGAATCAGGGTTTATATAGACTTTTGGGTGTGCTGAAACATGTAGCGCGGTGCATTCACACTTGACCACCCCAACATGACTGCTCAGTGTAGGATGTAAACGGGATGTTCCCAACCGAGAATATCTCAGTCCATCAATAATTCACATACCATAAAGTAGTAAGGTTAAGATTAGATAGACCATTTGTTGAATCCCTGTAGATTTTAAGTAAGTTTCCTCACATGTCTGCTTTAGGTATCAGGTTATGAAAGCAACATCAGTAGCGTCGTCGATAAAATGATATAATGCATCATTCTGCACTCCATAGATTTGCTAAAGGTCTTGGCTTCAATGTTAATATGTATAGTAGTCATCCATGGTAATCTATGGTAGGTGATGTCAGGGAAAGTCAAAAGTGTTTGGCTAAATCAAGGACCGAACGAGATCGTGGATATATATATCACCATCTATCTGCCAGATTGTTGTGGTGAATTATTTAATGATTTCGCATTCATAAGTGGGAATCAGGGTTTATATAGACTTTTTTGGAAAGGGGTGCATACAAGGGTGCGGATTTGCAGCCTATCCTGAAACATAACATGGTGCGCCCATGACTAGTCAGTGTAGGCTATAAATAACTGAAGGTAGTGTGCCCATGTAACCAGTCTAAATTCTAGAAAAGGGAAAAATTCTGGATTTTCGGAAAATGCCCACTTTGCAAATTAAATCATGGTAGCCTATACACAAATAATATAGTATATGTTAGATTCTTTAGTAGCGTTTAGTATTCCTGACTTGTGTTTATTCGTTGATGGATTCGAAAAGGAATAGTCTTTTTTAGAATATTGGGGAATTTGATTGCTTGAGTTCACTTTAAACCCCGATGCGGAAGTTCAACAACACAATCAATAGGGAAATCCCGAGATAAGGATTGAGAAATAAGGGAGAGCGGAATTGCTTTTCCACTGATGTCAATTTCCCATCTGATGGCACAGCGTAGGTGATTGGTCCCATGGGTAGTGTAGTCCATGGGGGATCTGATTATATGCAGTGGAGTAGTCAAGTGTCAAGTGTCAAGTGTCAAGTGTCAACGGTCAACGGTCAACTGTCAACGGTCAACTGTCAACTGTCAACTATAGTCATAGTATCGGAAGTAAAAGAGACCCTCCGGGTAGACTTCTTTCGAAGCATTTCCAGGAGAATTTCCAGGAGAGTTTCCAGGAGTGTCCAGAAAGATTTCCACAAAGGTTTCCACAAAGGTTTCCAGAGTCACAAGTTCCCTAGCCCGAGATATAAGATCCAGAGACATTCTCAGAGATTTAAGGCAAGTATCAAATGCACTTTTGAAATGTCCAAGAGAAACTGCGAATGGACGCAAATGGAAGCAAATGGACGCAAATGAATTCGACAACTTGCAAGGGTTTGAAGAGTTTGGAGTCCTCTCCAACTTCTCCGTCAATAAAAAGAAATCCTTATTTCCCGTACCCACAGTCTGTAATCCATCGTCATCTAAAATCCCCCCAGAAACTTTAAACTATGCCAACTAGGGATCGCGTGTTGATCAATATTTTGACGCACTCGGCACCTTACGAGAAATCAAAGATTTTGGGTTCTGACACAATAAAAGAAGGATTGACCATTGAAAGCTCTTTCAAATAGGGATTCATAAATTGAAAGCTCTTTCTTGATTTTGTGGGTGGTAATGCATCCCATATATGCTTGTTGTAACTCATCTCTTCCAACATATTCAGCTTCTGACAGTAATGGTATAAAGCAATAAACTACTAGATAAAAAATCTTGTGAGGCAATTATTTGGTGGGAATCAGGGTTTATATAGACTTTTGGAGTAGGGTGGTGCATACAAGGGTGCGGGGTGCGTGTGCGGATTTACAGCCTATCCTGAAACATGGTGTACATGTACTCACTTGCCTTCACTCAATATAGACTATAAATAAGCAATATAACTAAGTAATATTGGCCAGTGGTGGGATCACGTGCAGATAAATTACATGCAGTTCTTTAACTGAAGTGGAAAGGTCACATGACTGGCCAAGAGAAGCATGTGACAGTGAGATGAATGGTGCCGCCTGCCCTCCTTACAAAGCCTATAGGGAGTCATTACGGCCACACATCACAAGAAGGTCATAGACCAGATGGATCCAGAAATGGTCTTAACCCCGAATCAAGTGATAATGCTATCGACAAACATCCCTAGCAGCTCTATGTGAATGATCTGACAATCTAGCCGCTGTCGGAAGTTAAGGTACTGTTCAGCAGGACTTGAATGATTTAGGAGAAGACCAGAAATTTCTAGGCAAGTGGATCATGGTCTTTACAAGATTTTATTAATAATCTCTTATGGAATGTCTGATACCAGCTGACCCAAAAGGTATTGAAAGGGATTCGACGAAGCAGAATTGACATCAGTTATCCATTATACGCTGCTACCAAATCCGGTACAAATCCCAAAAAAACAAGAAGGTTGTACCTCAAGTCAACTTAATTAAAGGATACTCTGATGCTAGCTTTGCATGTGAACAAGTCATCAGAGTCGTTCATAACGGGATACATCCCAGTTTCCATAAAGAATGCCGACAAGAGTATGTGACCTATCTCTTCGAAAGATCATCTTTTTTCTTCATTGAAGTAGTTCCTGGTGATAAGGAAAGGAAAAGAGAGCTTTTATTTTGCAGGAAAGACTAATACCAATTTGTTGGTCCCTCAGCGGAGCAAGAGATAGCACCAACTACTTTTCTAACTCTATCATTCCTCTAATCTCCTGTATCTTCTTTATTGAATTGTCTAATCATTGGCCGTTTATGAGGGGGGGGAGACGCTCTTATATAGACTTGCAAAGGGCGGAGTGCATATAACGAATGCATACGAGTGCATACGAGTGCATCGCCCTATATATCTATTTTTAGTTTACTATTTTCATTTGAACACAATCTTCTCATTATATAAGGGGGTGACGAATTCTCCGTGTGTAGGCGTGCTCCCATACAGTCCCGATTGACCATGGGAGAGGCTATATACAGGTGCCCACATTTATAGACCACGAGGCATACTTCAGACACTCAAAGTCAATACTGCTCCGTTACTTAAGCAAGTTATCAAAAGCAGGAATCAACGATTGAGCTAACGCAAACGAAAATACCAATTTGGGTCCCGTGGTCAATAATTTTGGCGTTAAACCCTTAAAAAAAGACGTCAAGCCCTCCTGCTTGGCCATATTCTTCAAAATTGTAAATCCTGAGTCGTTGCTGCCAAAGTTCTTGTTCTGAATCCGCGTCTTAATCACATCCAATGGTGCTGACACTATCAACGATGCAGACGCGCCGAAAATCGACGTGATAAAGTTCTGAGTCCATGTGGCTGACGAATAGTCCTTGAGGCCAAAAATGTATTCCTTGGCAAACGAGTTACCTCCGAATAACGCAAATGACCCTGGGGCATTCCGAGCCGCCGTCCAGCCCCAGCCTTTGTATAAACCAAAGCCCTCGTCCGCAATAATTTTCAAGAACCCTCTGCCCTTGAAAGACTCGGGATTCGTTTGTCTCTTAATCTTCAACACATCCAAAGGCAACAAGATCACCTCTCCGATTCCGATCAACGATCCTGCTGTAGCCGACAAAAGCGCCTTTCCTGTCTTGGCCCCAAAGGCTCTCTCATATGAATCCTTAAAGTTTGTCGTCAAGAACTCGTTAGCGAATGGCTGGCCTCCGTATTTGTACACTCTCTGCAAAATCTTGTAGACTGCTGCATATCCCAATCCTGGGAACAATGAGAAGAGGCGAGATCCAATGGCCTTTTCGGCGTGATCACGAAAAATCACACTGTTTAATTGCGTAACAGAAGTGACTTTTCCCTGGTTGGACATGAGCCGCTTGGAAATGGTGTCAACGGGGTGGAACACGGCGATTTCACAGATTCCGGCTGATGCAGACCCAAGCACACGGGCTGCCATTGACTGTTTGTTGTCAACAGGAGGAGACATTAGTAGAAGATAACACAGTCCAATTAATGAGTAGGTCTGATTAAGCTCAGTTGATGTGATGAGTAGCTCTAATTAAGCTCAGTTGATGTGAGGAATAGCTCTGGTGCAGGTGAAAAGATTTGAAGAATAAGTTGAGAAAAGTTTTTTGACCGCGGCTAGCGTGAATTTCCGCTTGTGGTACGTGCGGCAATCTGCAGAGCTGTGCGCACTCACACACCCGTACACCAACATCGCACACCAACACCCGCACACCCGTACACCGCAAAATAGCAGCCAAAAAACCTCCCCCCTCTCCCCATACAATCAACTCTGTCTTGCTTCAACTCTTCTGCTTTGCAACATATGCCATGTCCTCGCCAATTGTGGAAGATTATGAAAGCTCAATCCGGGAACTTACGTTCAACTCACGTCCCATCATAGACAATTTGACCATAATCGCCAAAGAAAATACCCAAGCGGCGGCCGGAATCGTAAGGGTCATCTCCAATAGAATATACAAAAGCATTCCTGAACAAAAGCTTTTTGCCCTCTATCTCTTAGACTCGGTATGCAAGATAGTGGGGCCTCCTTATAATATACTTTTTGGGGAGGAGATCTTCAAGCTCTTCTCTCATGTATATTTGTTGGTGAATGAAACAACCAGGGCGAAATTGGTGAAGATATATGAATTATGGCGGGTACTGAAAAGCAAGGGGCTGAGTGCGCCGTTATTTGCCCCTGAACAAATGGACCGGATAGGCAACTTTTTGCGCCAGGCGGGGTACCGGCGGGACGAAGGCATGCCCGCCTCAGGAGGTGTTTCTGCAGATGGAGTGTCGGGGCTTTCGGGAGCCTCGGGCGTTTCAGGAGCCTTGGGCGTGTCGGCTGCGACATTGGTGGCGGACATTGATGCACTTGTGCCCGTGTTGCTGCAGAAGGCAGCGGCGCGGCCGTCGGATCTTGCTCTACAGGGAAAATGCTCGGCATTGTCGGAGCTCCGGGCCCTTTTGCTTGGTGCAAAGTTACTGCAGAAAGATCTCATTGGAATCCAAGCCAAGTTGCTGCTTATGAAGCTGCAGGAGATGATTACTGCCGATAGTGGGACTCGGAAGATGGACGCTGGCAGTATGCATGTGGACCTGGCCCCAATCAGAGACCCGTCCAAGGCTGAAACTCTCTTTGGAGAGCTCCTTTTGTCAGGCTTGGTTAAAATGGACCAGTCGCTCAAACCGGGGTCAAAACCCGAATACGAGCTCGTGCTTCCCAAGCACAAGTTTTCTCCCGGAAACAACGGCTTTACGCCATCTACACAGGCGCTTGAACAGCTTCTAAATGACGCCACGCTTTCGGGAAAGAGCCAATACGAGCAAATTAAGTTTAAGGAATTGATCAAGGTGGCGCAGAAGTTGGAGTCGGAGAAATCAAATAAGTCCGATAAGATGCTGTTTTCGTCTAAGCTCCAGAGCTTCATTAAAAACACCACCTTAGAAGCATCCACAGTTCAGGTGCTCTACGAGACAAAGGCTCTGAAATGTGCGCAATGTGGCAAGCGGTTCACAGGCGACGACGCCGGAAGCGCCAAGAAAAGAATGCATTTGGACTGGCATTTCCGTATCAACAAACGCCAGGCCAATTACAAGACAAATGTGCAGTCTCGCAACTGGTATCTTGATGAAATAGCGTGGGTGCAGTTCCGAGACTCTGATCTCTTGGAGTACGAGTCCACAACTACACAGACCAAGCGGGACGAGGTCACGGCTGCCTCCACTCCTACAGAAAAGTACGTGACCATTCCATCTTCCGAAACAAACATGAACAATATCTGCACCATCTGCAGAGAGCAGGTCAAGCCTGTATACAAAGACCTGGTTGGGGAATGGGTATGGGATCAATGCATTTTGGTTCCTGGAGCCAATACGGGAAGAAAAATTGTACATGTGGGGTGCTATGCGGAGTCAGACCGGAAGCGGACTTCTGGTGATGATATAGAGAGGAACGTGAAGAGAAGGATAGTTTGAAAATGACAGAGATAAAAATGACAGATGAACAGTGACATTGGACCAGCTGATTTAAGATGCTTTTGACTTCCAAATTAGGCAGTCAATGATGCAAGGTGAAAAGGAGTCATTGCCCATGTTTACAAGAGAAATGAAAGAGAAATCGAGATCAACATCACAAGATCAGACTCAGAAATACTTTATTATTGACAGCTTAACATGAGCTAGGTGCAGGAAATGCCTATATCAACAAAGTCATCTCAATTCTCACTACATTAAGTTGATGAAGCTTGTTATTGAAGTATGTAAGTCTCACTTACTGTCCTAAACACTTCAAAATATCAGCCCACACAGTTGCAGGCTTCTGAGAAGCATCCACTCCACTCCAGATTCCCGTCTTCCGGTAATACTCCACAATGGGCTCAGTTTGCTTATGGTAAGTGGCTAATCTGTTCTTCAAAGCAGCTTCATTGTCATCAGATCTCTGTACCAAAGGCTCACCAGAAATATCATCAATCATATCCTTCTTGGGAGGATTGAACAATTTGTGGTACAGGCGACCAGATGCAGGATGCACCAAACGACCAGTAATACGAGCCACCAACAACTCATCATCGATCTTCAATTCCACGGCATTCTGCAAAGGAGTTTTTCTGGCTTCCAACATAGAGTCCAATTTCTCTGCCTGAGGGATGGTACGAGGAAACCCATCCAAAATGAACCCATTCTTACACTCTTTATTGTTCTCCAATTCATCCTTAATCATATTGACCATGATTTCATCGGAAACAAGGCCTCCTTTATCCATAATGGCCTTTGCCTCGGCCCCCAATTTGGTCTTAGCTGCCACTTGTGCTCTCAACATGTCACCAGTGGCAAGGTGACAAGCACAGAACTTTTCCTTTAGGTTTGGAGCCTGGGTTCCCTTTCCAGCACCTGGCGGACCAATCAAAACCATTCTAATGGATTTGGGCACGATGCCTGCCTTTTGCTCAAGCGTCTGGATTCTCTCTTGCAACTTGGAGATGACTGATTTAAGATCGTCTGACATTGTGGAGGTGAGGGATGCGACGAAAGCGTCGAAACGTGCCCACAAAATTTTGAGTGTTGAGGTCGAGCATGCATATAGCCAAAACCGACAAATCGGAGGCGGTCATGCATATAGTCCAAGTGGAACTTGATTTTCAAACCGTACACCGCGGAAATAACATCCGCGGTCAAATCAGATGCAGTTTCTCCGATTGGTGGTAAATGCAGGTACACCCGTACACCACATTTTCACATGTCAATGTGCACACAAGCTGTGGGGTACTCCCTATTTATCCCTCCTTTCCAAACCACCATGTCTTCTTCCAAACATGTCCTTCCGCTCATTCCTTGTCTTACTCAAACTTCCATTGGATGTCATAATTGTGGTACTTAAGTACTACATTTTTGGCGGGCTCCGCTTTAGGAAGTATAACCGGGACTTGGTCAACTGTCTCCGGTTGACAGTGTACAGAAAAGCCTTACAGGTTGATATCATGGATGGAAGGCTCGTTTGCCCCTATTCCAACCAATTCTTGATAAGGAAAATCATACCGTTCCTTTGTAAGCAATTGGTAAAGGAACTCCCTGGATATGGCCAAAAGTATGGTAAAAACTGCTATTGGTTGGTCAAGCAGCCACACAGAAAGGCTTCAGATCCCATTATCATCTTTTGCCACGGTGGCGGCTATTTCATTCAGACGCTGCCTAGTCAGATTCAATCGTTGGTGTCTGTATACAAGTTGTTGGATAGGGAGAAGCAGAAAAAGACGTCGGTGTTGTTCCTAGACTACAAGTTGGTTTCGCAGGGATATCCTTTTCCCCATCAGCTTCTGCAGTTGTACCAAGATTACTCGCAACTTGTGCAAGAAGGTAATACCAATATTATCCTTATGGGAGATTCTGCAGGAGGCCACCTCTCCATTGCCTTAACTAGGTATCTCCAGGACTTGGCGCCACCGCAACTTTTCCCTTCCAAGCTCATTCTTGTTAGTCCATGGGTCAATGTGTGTCCTGTGCCGTCCGAGCTCGTGCTGGGGTCTTCTTGGTTTGAGAATGAACATCTAGACATGATTACCATGCACAGTTTCTCGTCCATGAAGAACTTGGCTCATTTGATTGGCAAAGAACACCCAATGTCGCTTCTTTGCTCTCCTGGAGGTAAGCTCAACCGCAGCAGAGCTGATTGGGACCATATTCCCAACTTTTCCGACTCAAAATATGATGTGTTTTTGATTTTGGGCGAAGATGAAAGCTTCTGGGATGATATTACGTTGTGGGGGCGTTATGCGCTTGATTTTGATTTCTATGCCAAGAAATACGACCAAGAGGGAAGGGAATTCCAGGAAAACCACGAGGACAGGGAATTCCATCGTCGTAATGAGCCCGGTCTTCCGAACGTGTCTGCCTATACAGAGCCGCTTGGTGTACACGATGCCATTTTTTACTTTGAGCACGATGTAGCTTGGGATATTATGGCCAGCGAAAGGAGAGGAAAGAAGTTAAATGTGACTGACGTGGATGAGAAAAGGTACTATGGAATTACACGATTGGTGAAGTTTTTGAACGAGACATTATGACAAAATGATATTGATATTAGCCAAAGTATTCTTCGAGAGTATCTTTCGCAAGTGCCGCCTGTGAATATTGCTGGTGTCCACTTTATTTAACCAAAACCAAATTAACCAATGCCTAGTCAGTCTTGTCTATCATTTAACCCATTCTGTTGTATTCTATAGTTAGTATTGGAATGTGTGGATCTCTGGCACATGCTGCACCTTCACCAATGGACGGTAAATAGGCTTCCACATCTGTGATTGAACCCACTTCAAACATTGTGAAAAGTCTCGAGGCACCTCCACATATCCTCCATCCGGCCTCTTTTCACTCTCCACCCGGGCACTTCCTTCCTTTAAACTCTGCAAAATAAACGCCGTAGCCACGTATGCAGAAACCTCGTCGATTTCCTCCAACCGTGGAAGTAACCCATTTCTGGAATTGTCCATTTTAGGTGACATGGAAGCCAATTGATCCACAGCCGCCAGGATCATAGTGTCAGTAATAGTGGTGCATCTGGAAAGAACGGCTCCCAACCCGATTCCGGGGAACGTGAAGCAGTTATTATTCTCGGAAATGTAGTATCCGTCAACGGGCTGGAATGGAGACCCGGTGGCAATCAAGGCGTTATTCTGCGTCCACTTCATGATATCCACAGGGAACGCCTCATGCAATCTGGTTGGGTTGGAAAGAGGAAACACGATTGGCTGCGAGTTGTGCTTGTACATTTCCTTGATGACGGCCTCGGTGAAAGCACCAGGTTGCGTGGAACATCCCACCAAAACTGTGGGCTTGACGTGACGTACGACGGCCTGAAGATCCTTAGTGTCCACACCCTCCCATTTGGAGTCGGGGTCTGCGTAACGAAGTTGGCCCTCAGGGGAATCCATATAAGATTTGAGCACCACTCCACGACGGTCCATGATGGTAATCTTTCTGCATGCCTCCTCAGGTGTGGACCCATGAGAGCACATGTGGTTGACAATCTGGTCGGCAATTCCCAACCCGGCCGAACCAGCGCCGAAGATCAAAATGGAAGAGTCAAGAAGATTCCGATTGCTGTACTTGAGAGCGGCGGTGATGGACGCCATGACAACTGCTCCAGTTCCCTGAATATCGTCGTTAAAAGAAGGCAACAGGTTCCGGTATTTGTGGAGCATTTTGCGCCCGGTGGTGACGCCAAAGTCCTCGTAATGCAACACAGCAGAAGGGAATCTGTTCTTGACGGCGTTGATGAATTTGTCCACGAAATCCCAGTATTGATCTCCTCTCACACGAGGAAACTTGTTGCCCATGTATAAATCGTCCTCTTGAAGCAGCTTGTTGTTTGTGCCTACATCAAGAATCACAGGGAGAGTCCTGCCGGGATGAATACCTGCACAAAGTGTCATGAGTCCCAACTTGGCAATGGCTATACGCACTCCGCCCACGCCCTGGTCTCCAATCCCCAAAATACCTTCTCCATCTGACACAACAATGTAGTCAATGTCCTTATCCTCCCCAAATACCGCAAGCCTGTCGTCGATTTCGTGGGGTTTAGTAATGTCCAAGAAACAGCCCTCTGGTTTTCTGAACCGGTGCGAGTAGGCGGCAATGGCATCCCCCTCGGTGGGCGTATAAATGATGGGAAGCATTTCCCTGATATGTCTCCGTACAAGTTCATAATAAAGTACTTTATTTTGAATCCTCATACTGGTACAGAAGTCGTTCTTGGCCAACGGCGTCTTCAAGTACAGAAATTGTGCATAAGCTCTGTCCACCTGCTCGTCCAAAGTATTGGTTTTTGAAGGAAGCAACCCGCTGAGCCCAAAAGCTGCCCTTTCCTCCTCGGTAAATGCTGACCCCTTGTTAAATATTGGCGAGTTGAGCAACTGGAATCCTTGTAGATCACACTCGATAGGGCCCTCGATAGATAACCTAGTTGTTTTGGGCTTCAACGAAGCAATGGCTGCATTTACGCCAATTGGCGTTTTAATGGTATGTGTATGGATGGAATTGTTTGTTTTTCTGCCGCCAGAACTTTGAAACCTTATATGACGTCTTATAAAGGGGTTGGTAAGCGCCGAGCGGTTAGCAGCAAGAATGGACATGTTAAGCGGTCAATATAATTATTAAAATCAACAGTATGAATAGATTGAATATATCAAAAGTGGGGGACTAGATGGTGGTACAGATAAAGTCCTTGATGCTAAATGGAAATGGCTTCTAAGAAAACCGAAGCTTGTTCAAAAGGGACGGAGGAAAGGTATAAAAGGTGGGGGGAACTGCTCCTTTTATACTGGCAATCTGTACCCGTCCTGTTTTAAATTTGTTGGTTTTTTTTTTTTTTTTTTTTTTTTTTTTTTTTTTTTTTTTTTTTTTTTTTTTTTTTCCCTTTTTTTTTTTTTTTTTTTTCCCCTTNCCACTTCTTTTTTTATTTTTTCTGCGCCTTGTTTTACACATACCCTCGAAAGTCACAAATCCATTTGCAACCGTAAATAAGTTTACACCCATTAAGACTCACTTGTGCGTCGTAAGTACATGCATATTCACACGTCACAAGTTCCTGTTCCTGTTGTGTAGTCGGAATGTGTCCTCTTTCTCGAACGCGTTAGAGTCTCGGATGAATACGGATGCTACACACATTGTGCATTGATTTGAGATACGCATCTTATCTCGAGACTCAATTGTTCCATTCCATTTCGGACACCACCCTCGAATGTAACCTTAAATGAATGGTGGTACATGCATTGAAAGATTGTTCTACCAATTTTGCTAATTGCCACAATATCCGGGGCCGGGGGTTCCAAGTGCACAAAACGTGCCCTGCGGCGCATTTGCAACCACATACCCCGCTCGGATCTTTTGACGCACCGGGTGTTTCTTTTGCGCCGTTCCTCTTTTGCACCCCCGGATTACAAACGCTCGTTACAAACAAAATCATCTGAAACAAATCCTCTATTCGACGCCTTTAAAAGGCCGCACTTTCCCCCCTCCCCACCCCCTCTAATTTTTTACACCTCTTTTTTTTCTTTTCCAACCACTTGATCTTCACTTGATCTTATATCGGGCAAAGCGAAAACCTTTCTTTTAGCCGCCTCCGCAGGAATTCTCAACAAAGTACTCCATCCCCGCTAAATCACTTCTATACACATAATTCCCAGCCCAAAATAGAAGCATCTGATAAAGTGTTCCAGCCAAATCCTTAAAGCCTTCATATTACAGCCAAAATTGGCCGTTAAAGAATTGTGGCAGAATACATGATTTTCAAAAGGGCAAGTCTAATTTTTGGCGGACTACTGTGTATGCAGGCGCTCACGCTTAGATGTCGGCCAAACTCGGAACAAATGTTTACAGCTGGCGTCGTTTTTCCGAGCGGTGACGCGAGTCCGAAAACAGGTGTACGCGAGTCCGACTCCAGAACCGGCCAAAGCCCGCCCGCTAGCGGACGTGGAATCTTTGACCCATTTACGGAAACTGAAAGACATTGATTAACTTTCCATATCATGACGCAGATTTGGTTTCTTTTTTGAAGTATTTAGTACGCTAAGACTTGTTCAAATTCAATTTGTTACATATGGTTACATATGGACAGCGCATAGGTGCATAGCCCTAGAAGATTAAGCGCACATTCCGAGATGAACAATAGGGAATGCGATTCGCCGGCTGCTACACTCTGGATCATGTCAGAGAATACAAAATTGACTGAGAATTCTGTGAAAAGATGCACTAGGGCTTGTAAAAACAAAATAGATTTATGAAATCTAAGATGGTACCTGGATTCCCATTTACCCAAGAATAAGAGCAGAGATGCAGGTCACAAGGTTAGTTATCGTTTTCAGATGTTTTCAGATCAAATGATGGTTTTAACTTTGGACATAAATCACACGATAGTCAGACAGAAGGGTTAATCAATCACTCAAGCTTATTTCCTAGGCGTGTGGCTATTTCGGTGGTGGTTGTGTTAGCCAGGGCATTTTTTCTTTTTCCTTTCAGTCTTTGGCTCCGAGTTGGAAAGTTGCCGTTTTAGAGGCTTCTGCAATTCCCTAACGAAGCAGCTGGTTCTCCCTCCAATGGTTTCAAATTCCACACTATAACCATGGCTCACCTTTTCCTTTGGTTGTTTTCGGCCCCTTCCCCACCGATGAATCATTAACCAATGCTGAGGAAATTCCCGGGCGTTTCCTTCTAAACGCACCGATTCCTCCATGACATATATAATGGAGTCATACAAGCGTTTTAAAACTGGGCTGGTGGGGTCATCAATCTTCTGCGAGAGGTTCTCGCCCGGATATATTCTGGCCTGGTAGAGGATCTCATCGCTGACCCAGTTTCCGATACCGGCAAAAAACTGCTGGTCCAATAGAAAGGCTTTGATGGGTTTATTTTTGGAGAGAACGAGCCTAGCGAAATGTTCAAAGTTCAACCGGGGCTTGCCATGATGTTCAGGATCGGGGTCTCCTTTTAAGAAATGGGCTGGATTAGAATGGGATGGATTAGAATGGACTGGATTCGCATCTCCAGGTTTCGAATAGTCTGGACCGAGTTTCTTAAGAGTGGGACAATTCTCTAGGAGTCCAACATTGGTCAAAAACTCGGGCCCACAGAGAATGTGCACTCGTCCAAGTCGCCTTGGGTCAGTGAAGGCAAAATCAATGGTGTTTTTGGAGTCAGGGTGTTCGAGGAAAAGCTGGAACTTGGTGAAACGAGGAGGCCACAGGTCAGGATTTTGGATACTGGAGGTTTCGGAACGTTTGGACTCGGAGCTTTCCAAAAACTGATCTTTCATCAACAAGTACTGCTTGACTTTCTTGTCGCCGCCATTTTCCATCATAATGAAATGGGATTCGATGCCTCTCATTTTTACCATTCCTGTCATTCCAAAGTGCAAGAGAATCACGGCAGTTTCTTTGAGGGGTGTTTCTGTTCGAATCCAGAAGTACTTGCCATGACGGCCGACATTTAGAACGATGGAATAGGACAATAGTCGGGAGAATTGGAGGGTGGAGGTGGACGAATCAGAGGCGGCTTTGAGTTGGGGAAAAAGAAGAAGGTCTTGTGGAAGGTCAAGATTTCCGATACGATAGCCTAGGATATGGCGTCGGAGCTGAGCAACAACGTGAGCTACCTTATCATTAGTAAGGGTTGTGAACGGGTAGATGTTTACATACTTCAGCGACTTCAGGCATGGAAAAAAAGAGGAAAAAAAGAGGAAAAAAAGAGGAAAAAAAGTCTGCTCCACGGCAGGTTCGAACTGTCGACCTTCAGATAACACAACCTAGTTATGAGACTGACGCTCTGCCAACTGAGCTAGTGAAGCAAATTTGGTGTTTAAAGTAAATGATATATAATATATACCACAATAGAGTCAGTTATCAAATCAAGTTAACGTATATAATCAGCGTAGCAAGAAAAACTAAGGGAATTCAATGGCAACTAATATACAAAAGGTGTTGAACAGACACCAAAACACACCTTCTTTAACCCAGGTAAATGGAAAGAGTGCAGGTTATCAGATCCACCTATAAGAAGCATATAGCAAATAACTTAAAGTCCCTTGAAATGACTTCTAAGACAGGCCCCTCTCATCATGGTACCATTAATATTAAAAAAAAAAAGAGCAATCAAAGAAAGTTGCTTTTATTACCAATGAACCAAACCATTGTACTTTTGGATAAGTACTAGTGCTTGAAGCTGTTTCAAATGAAGATAAAGTGAGGATTATAGGATTGTCTCCTATTATATTGACAACCGCATCAGACTGAAGGGAGTCCCTTAACAACAACATTGTCAGAAGTTAACTTCTGAGACATGACCAGCTGCACAGAAGGTACACCTTGGCATTTGGACAAACCGCAAGCAAGGTATTCAATGGTATCTAGCTATTCGATAACTTGCATCCATTCAATGTTATCTTTTCTGAACAATTAACAGTCGCTAGACCCCATGTTATGCATGGATGGAATTTCAAATGGTGTGGAAATCAAGTCAAACAATGTGCACCTTAATTCCGAATTATTAAACATCAGTACATAAAATCAACCTATATCAACCATAGAATTCTAGCTACACAAGTAGAGACAACTTGGGACCTTGCGAAGAAATAGGTCTTATAAACATGGATCGTGAAATTGATTAAGCTTATAAAAATGGGCGGCAGCCTCCCCTTTTAGAGCCTTCATCCCCACTTGTCCTTTTGTGTAGGGTGTGTATACACACATTGCGAAGGTCATGTTGCAGATCTGAAACGAGTGCGGGGTTGCATGAAATATCAAGCATGATGATTGGTGTAAATGCAATACTTGCTACCTTAACTCCGCGGTTGTGATTGTAGCTGCAAGATTAGGAGTTGGTTTTGTGTATATGGTAAATGCACGCCGTCCTGCGAGAAATCTATATAAAGAGCGAAAGTCGCTGTTTTGAGATTATGGAAGTCTTAGTTTAGTATCAATAGGAACAAAGTATGTCAGAGTTAATTCCTATCATTTGACCTTATTCAGAATATTTATTAGAGACTGAAGAAGCCTTGCTTTCACCATATGCAGGCGTTGTGCTCAAGGTCTAACAGGGGTCACCATTGCGGGAGGTCCGGGTCTGCTTATCACCTCACCCTCTATACCTCTCACCCTCTACACCTCACCCTCTACACCTTACCTTCTATACGTCACCCCCCCCCCCCAATGAATCGCCTCTTTGGAACTAAAAATATCACCCCAAAACCTTCCCTCGATCAAGCAATTTCTTCAATTGATGAACGTATTGGCAGCTTCGATGTTAAACTCTCCAAAATTAATGCTGAACTTGCCGCCTATCAGCAAAAAATGTCCCGTATGAAGAATGGTGCAGGTAAAAATGCCCTTAAACAAAAGGCTTTGAAGCTTTTACGCCAGAGAAAGCAATTGGAGGCTCAAAAAGATCAGTTGGAGAACCAGCTGTGGAATATGACCCAGGCTCTGATGACTACTGATAATCTTAAGAATACTATGGTCACCATGGATGCCATGAAGTCAGCCAATAAGTCGCTCAAGGCGTCATATGGCAAAATTGATATCGACAAGATCGAACAGTTGCAGGACGAGATGTTGGACTTGATCGATAAGCTGAATGAGTTGCAAGAGTCGTTGAGTATGAGATATGATGCTCCGGATGATATTCTGGAACTGGAGTTGGATGCGGAGTTGGATGCTTTGGGTGAAGAGATGGATTATGAACTGGAGATGATGGCTGATGCTGTTCCCAGCTACCTTCCTGAGACTGGACTGAATAAGATGCCAGCGTTTATTGATGAGGAGGAGCCTGAGAAGGTAGCAAGTTGACGAGCGTTGTAAGCCTGGTGTGAATTGTTTGAAGGTTTTAGGACTTGCAACTTGTTGGAAGAGCCCTTGGAATATATTCTTGGAATTACCACTGGAATGATTTTGGACTCTTGGAATCACTTGCAACGGAATCAAACAATTGACAAAGCTACCATAATGACCCGAGAAACGGCCCTAAGTCTGAATCTCCGATTGTACGAGTGGATATGAGATATGATTGATCTATTCCAGTATATACAGATTTCAAAATCTTACCTACCAGTTATCCGGATCTTTCCAATACTGAGGCAGAAATGAAGAGTTCAAAAGTGTCTTCAGACCATTCGATGAACCGTCAGACACTATGGAGAATCACGAGAGAGGTTAACCATTTTCTTTGAGCGAAACCAACACACGAAACATGAAGAGTTCAAGCAGACATGCTATTGGATTTTGAATCACCCCTTAGTGAAATTCCTGGTCATGTTTAGATTCAGATGCGTTTTGCTCCGATGTATACACCTGGTCTTATTTGTTGGAGGGCTGTTCAATGGATTTGAACTGGCCAATGCAGTTTTCTGTTTGAATCTGGAAAATTATCAGACAGCACTCTTAAAATGGCTCCGGATGATGATAAGTTGGACAAGCCACAAATTTTGGATGATGATTCATGGAGGAGTGAATGCGGTAAAACCATCATAGCGTTCAGATTTCACATTCCCAATTCCTATTTTTAGGTGGACATGTGAATGGTTTCCATCATGCAATATCGTGGGTATATAAAGGCAGGTCAGGACCATCGGGGAATCAAGCTCACAAGACCACGCGATTATGAACTCGTCCATTCTCAAACGCTGATATCATTTCTAACGATATCAACGGTATCTCCGGTGTACAGAGCATGATTTAAAGAGTCATGATGAGAAGGCCAAATTGGAAAGTTTCGGAAACTGTGCAAAGCTTTAAATGGAGTATAACATGACTGTACACCAGCAAAGGCTCAGAAATTCTAGGCAAGGGATGTACCTATGGTAGAGGAGATTACCATTCCTTTACCATGTAAGGATTCAATTGGACGACAATAAGTGATGAAACCAGACATTATTGACGCCGAGACGCATTCGGTGGCCAAACAGCACATGAAGGAGTACAGATGTCTTGCATAAGACAAGTCGTTTTGGTGGATTTGGGGTAGATATCTGATAAGTTGACAAATAATCAACGTTTTCTAGTGAACTTCCCTTATCTATGCCCCCATTATCGTATCCTTCTGTGGCACGTCTATACACATGGTATAACTTAATTCGGAAGTCAAGTTGGATGGAATTATACTATGTGTATAAAAGCAACAGGACTGAAGGAACGTCCAGAGTCATTGGAGTTGACGTATGAAAGAGTTTCCAAACAGAGCTCCAGATACCAGAATCAGACCCATCAAAGTTCAAGAAAGTCAAGTTAGCAGAACTGGGGTATAGTAAGAGTTTCTGACCCAGTCTCCAGAGCGAGCAGAAGAGCCAGAAGAGTAAGAGTCAGAAGAACTAGAACTAGAAGAGCCAGAAGAGTCAGAAGAGCAAGAGTCAGAAGAACTAGAACTAGAAGAGCCAGAAGAATCAGAAGAGCCAGAAGAGTCAGAAGAGCAAGAGTCAGAAGAGCCAGAAGAGTCAGAAGAGCAAGAGTCAGAAGAGCCAGAAGAGTCAGAAGAGTCAGAAGAGTCAGAACATCCAGAAGAGCCAGAAGAGCCAGAACATCCAGAACATCCAGAAGAGCCAGAACATCCAGAACATCCAGAACATCCAGAACATCCAGAACATCCAGAACATCCAGAACATCCAGAACATCCAGAACATCCAGAACTAGGAGCAGAGGAGTCACGGTAGTGCCTGCAGTCGTAGTAGGGATAGCACCAGGAACCAGAGAAGAAACTTCGTCACCATTAGTCGACATACAAGGTCTGAGTGACATACTCGGTGGGTCTCTTGACATGCCTGTGGTGCACATGCTTGACAGTAGAGACTCATCAAGGCACATGTTCAAACAGTGGTCATCACATAGTTCACGCACTCTCACTTGACCTTTAAAATCGTGTGGAGTAGTCCAAGACAGGACAGCAGCGATTATCAGAGTCACACTTTCTGAGAATGCCCACTGAGATTCCTGCCACTTTCGGCTAGCAACGAGTCGATATACCAGGACTGGACGAGAGATGAAGAAACTCATATTAGAAGAATCAAATCAATCAGCATCCTTGAAATCCCACCTTGTGTTTGATGCTGTAGGCCAGAAACAAGACCGATACCCTGGACCTAGAGCAGTAAGCAAAGACGGATTGATGGGTTAATGGCTGACCAATGATGGTAAATTTTGAGCCATGCCATTCTATGACATTACTCTTTTATGTAGTAATCTTCGATGACTTGATAAGAATCCAGCTGGTAGTCATGGAAACGGTAGAATCCGAACGGTAACAGTTTGGCTGAATATCAAAGAAAAATATCAATGTCAGATCCCCCATGGGTATCGCACTACCCATGGGTGGTAATAATCACCTACGATGTGCCATCAGACCACATTCCTGTCTCTCACCGGAATTGTCTCGCTCGGATTAAGACGTAACAAGGCGGCATGTACACATGCCCCACTTCTCCTTTATATAACTCAAGGATTCCTCATTCTGAGAATCCATCCACGAATAAACAGAGTTTTGGAAGTACTAAACAATCATAAAGAATCTAACAATCATAAAAATCTAACAATCATAAAGAATCTAACAATCAAAGTATCAGTATCAAACTTTGATGTTGAGAGATTGTCGATTTAGACATTGCTTTCTTCTCTCATTTGACTGATCCGTGATGAATATTTGTAGTATATATCAAATGTATCAAAATAGACCGAGCTTGTGAAAACCCACTACACGCTTGGGATCCCACAGACTGGCCAATCGTCACTTGTACAGATCCACCGCAATGGAATCTGGAGTATTCGACACGTGATGGAAGATAGTGCCAAAATGGCCTCCAACAGGTTTCCGCATGCAAGAGTCACCATATTTTGCAGTACTATAATGAAGGTAATCATGTACAAAGTATCAGGATCAGGATCAAGTATCAATTAATCATGTATAATTCAACCATGTATCAGTATCAGTATCAGGATCAGTATCAAGTATCAGGATCAAATATCACTATCACTATCACTATCACTATCACTATCACTATCACTATCACTATCACTATCAAGCTTTCACTATCAAAGTATCAGAGTGTCACCATCACCATCAAAGTATCAGAGTATCACCATCACCATCAAAGTATCAAATTCATCAATCGCAATTGCCATATGTAGAGTCTTGTAACACATCCAGCCCGCTTGGTACATAAGTGTATCAGAAGGACCAAGTAACAAGGGGTAACAATATCTCTTAAGTACTTAGTAGTAGAGAAGTTATAGCAGCAGGTTTGTGGTGGGTGTGGAGTGACTAAATGTGGGTATGTCTTCCAGGTAACTATTTGATTGATTATAAAAAAGGAGGTTTCGCAGCTTTACAGGCAGCCTTATTAGGAAATAAAGCGTTAGTGTTATGTGCACACTAGTGAGCCTTCTCAACAATTTTTGGAAAAATGACTGCAAAATATGGCCATTTTTCCCATTCGCAGTTTCATACGACAAATATAAGCCTATAATGCATGAGTAAATAGAATTAAGAAGTCTAATGTTTAGGTAGACAAGTGATGATTTTATAGTTTGACTGTCCAGTGACTTTCATGAGATCCAAGGCCACTGACTCACTCTTTTCTTAGTTTGTAATTTATCGCAGATATTTTTTATATGGCAATTTAATAAAATACCTACTACATGAATACCCATATTACTGCTGTCACATTCCCCATGGTAGTGTGATATGGGAGTAATCACCATGTGCAATTAGACGTGGAATTGCCATAGACCCTGACAAATGGAACAATGTGATGGCCCTTCCCTCTAATCATCCGAAGTTTTCTCCGATGATCGCTGTGCAGAAGGCAATCCCAAGGAGATGAGGCGCAATTTTCTCCTTTTTAGTTCCAGAAGCCCGGATAAAACTGGCCTCGGATCTTTCCTGCTTTCTATATAAGACTCAAGGATTACTCATTCTGAGAATCCATCCACGAATAAGCAGAGTTTTGGAAGTACTAAACAATCATAAAGAATCTAACAGCTGGAGTGTAAAATACTATACTAAATAAACAAAACATTAATAGTGTCAACGAGTACCTAGGAGGCACAGAGTCACGGTACTTCGTGTTGAACTGCAACCATTCTTGTAGTATTATGGCAAGTTGCAGGAAGCAGGTGATTGCAACACTTGCTAAACTCAGAGCCCAACCAGGGTTGCACGGTTAGCCGATGCCCGAGGCGAGGCTGCATGGTGCATGACACGGCCTCATTGGCAGTCTATAGGAGAGCGCCCCGTCGCTCCTTTTACTGGGCCTACCAACAGCCCGGGCGATGGCTGGAAGGTGTATGCAGGCAGCTTGACCGAGAGTCTATATAAGAGTGCCCCGCCATCCTTATGACTAACTATTGCTACAGAGCGGTCAATCAGGAAGCCCCTAGTTAACATCTTCCCTCCACAATATGCGAGTACAAAGTATAACGCGCAACACTTCGTGGAGATGTTCTATGCAGGTCTGTGATTATGAACTCTTCACCCCACCTCGCACCAAGTCTAAATTCTTTGCTCTACTTATATATGCCTGTAATATATACTAAAACATTGGTTGAAAGATAGAACAATTTATGAAGCAATAAACGAAAGATGTGGGGCTTTTATACATTTTTATGATATATCTAAGGGTAAATATGGTATGTATTTGTAAGTGTGGTAAATTTGTAGCATAAACTATCCCTAAGACGAGAAAACTGGGCTAAAATATCTTAATATCTTAAATATTTAAAATGGCGTATCACACCACCCATGAGAGTAAAAATCACCTACGATGTGCGAAAAGACGTAGCCATAGACCCTGATAACGCAGGGTCCAAGCGGCAATGCAGTGCTCTTAATCCTTACACGCACGACCGCGTGGTATTGTTAGGCACCGATTGCCGTTTCGACCCTATGCGTTTTAGGTCTTAGGTTCGAACAATAGCTGGGAGAAAAAGCCCCCAAACTCTATATAAACCTGTACATCCCACTTATTGGGAATCCATCCACGAATAAACAGAGTTTTGGAAGTGCTGAACAATCATAAAGAATCTAACATAAATATCTTAATATCTTAATATCTTAAATACACCAAAATATCCCACCATGAACTATCCCTAGGCTTCTTCGAAGAGAAAACTGTTCTAAAATACCCCAAAATATCCCAAATTTAGAGGATTATCTAATTTCATTTTAATAAAACTCCATAGCCAGACACACCCTAAGATAAACCTGTACATCCCTCTAATCCATCCCCATCTTCAGTTCCCCCAGAAACTCTATCAGGAAGCAGATATCAAGTATCTCGGCTTCCCTCTCCAACATCTAAACTGGGATAAAGAGATAGAGAAACTAGTGGGTATTCTTAACAGCTCAAATATACAGCGGTTAGGACTCACCCATCAACACATTTCTGCTCAAAGTTATATTACCGAGACCTCCACTCGCCAATGCCTCAGAAACTGATAAACTCATTAACCTAATATCGGAGATTTTCCGAGTGGGTATGGAAAAAGTCTTTGCTAGGATTGAGCACGGCGGTTTTAGAGTCATTGACATACAACTACAATTGGAAGGTCTTCGTGCTGGCCTAACTTTCAACATATTATACGATAAAGATAACTGGTTCTTCAAGTGATGAATAGCAAATATCCAGATGTCCACCTATTTATGAAGAACCAGCCAAAAAAGGCCAAGAAGAGGGTCACAGAGAGAATATTTGTGGTAGGCTGACGGATATAAGGACTACTCCTAGTTCAAGTGCATTAGGGATAAACTCCGTATCATCCATAATGGATGAAGAGAATGTGATGATACCTCAGGCCTTTGACATTACCCTGACAATTCTAAAGACTCCTTTGAGTGACTACATGAGAGTGGGTGCCCTATTACCCAACCAAGTCCTCTCCCTACACCGGTGAGTACCCTTTGGTACAAGGAAGAGTATTCACTGGTGAATTGTTTAAGGAGCAAGACAACAATAACCATAGGGGTGAACGGGACTGGGAAGTGTTCTGGCGAAAGATCAAGAAAACCTTCCACATCACATCATCCCATCATCCCTATGACTATCACTTGTTCTACTAGCAAATGACTTTAACAGATTATCCACATCCTGTGCTAAGCCATGGGAAGTTCTCGAATTGTCAACAATTGAACAAAAGGTCAAGCACATCTATTTCAATTGCACAATTGCCGAAGTCATTTGGAAAGAGTATCCATCGAGTATGCCTTTGGTCAGATGATCCAGATTCAACTCGTTTGAACATGGCTTATTTTAATCCCTTCGACCGCTTTAAATTGTCCTAAAGGTCATCAAACTCGTGCGAATCCGCTTCTATCCTCGCTGCCCCGCAGCTAACTTAGCTGTTCTCTGGTCGGAGTTTTTAACTCTCGAGACTTGTCTCGTGAGATTTCTTCAACCACCAAATTTATAGACTCGTAGATAAACTAATACAAAAAAATCCCCTAATAGGCTCATCCAATTTCATCTCGTGTTTTTTCATTTGCTCAACATCTTTTGCCATACTTTCTCACTAAATTTTGTTGTTCTAAAAAGTTAACTTTACACCACAACAAAAAGAAGTATTTATATCTACTTTTCAAAGTATCAAAATTGAATCAAAGACTTTTTTTTCTTTATTTTATTTTTTAATTTCTTTTTGATTTTGATTTTTCACTGAGTTATTAAACTTTCTAATATATTTTTAATCCCGTACTATATTTGGATAATGGCAAAATCAAAACAAATAAAAACTCCCAATCTCTATTAAACTTCAATGATATTATTTTCGCAACCATCTATAAAAGAAAAGTTGTCTCGTCTCAAACAAAGTTAGGATCTATAATATTCATTTGCGCATCCTGCATATACTCTTATCGTTCACGTGACGGACAAAAGGACAAAAGGACAATTTGTCCGTTTACTCATTTGTTCTTCGGTCCTCATACATAGCGGCAACTTGTCCGAGCGCTCAAGGAAACTAATTTCCTAATTCATATTATTGTCTTCATAAGGTAATAAGTGATGAAGGCTCACTCCAATTGGGGCTTTCGCACTTTAATCAAATTACACAAAATACCCACAAAAACGTCTTGTATAATACCACTTAAGAAATATTGTTACCCATGTACTAAAAAAGGAGGTCATTTAACTGCGTCCTGCATATACGTAATATGCCTGCATATTGCTGAAGCATCTCCCTTTAACTAGTCTCTTTAAATGAGGAGAAGTAATTAACTTTTAATTTGACATATGTTGTTTTCTAAGAAAGCTCTTTGTCAGATTTCATTTATTTTTAGGGATGTATAGTCCTTCAGTCAAGTTCCCCGCATGCACCATACTCATCAACCTCGGACTACATCCGACCTTGATCAGACCACTTCAGACCAATTCCTGGCTGACTAAAATAGTAAGCATTGAATCTGAACCTTAAATGCAGGTCATCACACGTTACCATGTGTTAATTTTCAGACTTACGTTTATTGAATATGACTTGGGTCTAGTCCACGTTATCTTCAATCGTTCGGGGGAACTCCTGACCTTACAAACGTGGGTGGCAGCCCCTCCTTTTATATTGGAGTGGACGCGCCTCTTTGAAACATTGCGACTTAAGCGCTGTGCTTAAATCACGCACGCTCAGACTTTGAGCTCTAACGCATTTGCGAGATGTACACGCGTTAACACCATGCAGTGACTGAAACTGCCTCCTGCATCTTGGTCTCACAAGCATGCTACAGTTCATACAAATAACATCCACGAAGTACCATGACTCTGTGACAACTACAGTACTAGAGATACTGGTAGTAGTACTTTACTACTACTCTACTACTACTACTACTAGATTAGTGATACTACTACTAGTGATAGTCATAGAGATAGTCATACTACTACTAGATTAGTGATACTACTACTAGTGATAGTCATAGAGATAGTCATACTACTACTAGATTAGTCATACTACTACTAGATTAGTCATACTACTACTAGATTAGTCATACTACTACTAGATTAGTCATACTACTACTAGTCCTTAAACACAAACCCGTTTTCTAAAGTGACCTATTACTGAAATTACAACACGAAAATCATTAGGCGATCGCAAGCTCCAGATTCTTCTCATACCCGCCGTATACTTAGGAAGCAGTAATATCAATAGTACCATCCACAAGGTTTGAACCAATTTCACAACACCTGGAGAGGCCATCAAAATCTTACTTGCCACCAACGTTAACTTCAATGATGAATTCAATAACATGCGACTGGCTGAGAACGCTGCTAAGGATATAGGCCAGACGCTGAAGACCAGTCCAGCAAAGACCAAAGCTGGTGGAACCTAATATTTCAGCCGACGAAGGACAAGCGATGGCGGACGAGATACCCCATCATCGATCATCAATCACTCGGAGAACTCGTGAAGAAAGCAGGTTTCGACATCAAAGATATTAACTCACTTGCCAAAGGAACCTGTCAACGAGTACCTAGTATGTACGGAGGCAAGGTACTTCGTGGATAGTGTTAGAGCAAACCTGTGATTATATGTAGGTTGCTAGTGAAAGCTTCTCACCTACCTCGCACCTCGTCTAAACTCTTTGGTCATGTAAGGAGAACTTACATATCCCTGTATATGAATATATACTAAACATAGGTTGAAAACCAAAGATCACGTTTTAGAAGTGTGTAAGATCTAGAGGAGCAGGCATAGCCAAATTCATTGCACCTTTACTAACGTACCCTCACGAAGTTGTCAGAACGAGGTTGAGGCAAGCTCCGATAGAGAAAACGCTACTAGTGATACTATAGAATTAGGAGTAGTAGTGATAGTGATACTACTTAGTAATACTACTACTACACCTTTCGTCAGTAGAAAATAAAGTAGTTGGTTTGTAAGTCGTAGTAATCGTTGTAGTTAGTCTTCCGTTTGTTAGCTTAGTCACTAGTAGTAAATATAGCGCAGTAGATGGGATACAAGAGAGATTTTTACAGATATAATGCAGTTTCCGTTATTCGTCATTTTTACATAATTCACTATGAAATATGTGCAAAATTTTCACCTTTTCAGCTTGGCTACTACAAAAGAGCCTCTAGTGACATTCATATGACGTTTCCAATCCATGAAAGGCTACTACTTGTTTGTATGACTGAGTAGTAATGACGTACGAAGACTGGGTAGTACGACTATCGAGTAGTACCACTATCCAGTAGTACCACTATCACCAGTACGATGACCACTATCACTATGAGAGTAATAGTAGAGTAGTAGTAGCTCTTTTCTTGTAGCTCTTTTCTTGAAGCTCTTTCTTGTAGCTCTTGTAGCTCTTGTAGCTCTTTTCTTGTACTTCTTCAGGGTGGTGATAGTACTAGTACTACTTCTTTTCCTCTAGTTGTTCTCGTAATTCTTGTTCTTACACTTCTTCAAAGTAGTTGTAGTAATAATTCTTCTTGTTCATCTTGGTCTTGTGGTTCTTCAGAGTAGTGGTGGTAGTTCTTCTTGTTCATCTTGGTCTTGTGGTTCTTCAGAGTAGTGGTTGTAGTTCTTCTTGTTCATCTTGGTCTTGTGGTTCTTTAGACTAGTGGTGGTAGTTCTTCAGAGTACCACTAGTAGTAGTCGATAAGGAGGTTTTGATTCCCTAGGCGGACTATAATTACATAACTTATCCCTCCATTCTCACCATGCCTTTGTCCATTCCGCTTGGTACATCAAGTAGTAACCATAGGCTGATAATCCCAGTCAGGAGTATTAATATCTCTCAATTAAGTGAAGGCTTCCTTAGTGTAGAAATTGAGATATCATCAGTATTTTTGAAAGTGGACATCTGGTATGTCCTTCCCTAGGTCTATTTGATTGATTTAGACCATGTGTAACTCTTCCTTTTATAATCGACATGACCACTGCATATAGCCCGCTTATATAGGAAAGGGCTTCGGCATTGGACACTGCTGTGACTTTGTTTTCAACTCCCTCTGAAGCTTCATCTCCCATATGTCCAAATTTGGCAAGGAGATAAAAGGTCGTCAATATATCCGCGACATTAACTACACTGAAATCATCTGTGTGGTCTCACCAACTAAGCCTTGCAATATGCTTAGCACCTTCAAATTGTCCTTTGACTGTAGCTATTCAGGGTTTATCTATTTCCACTTGTACAAAGAAGCCACTAGCAATCATAGATTGTAACTTGGATTTCCACTGGCGAGTCTCCATTAATGTATCCTGTGATTGAACCAATGATCAGTTGTTTCCATCGGAGTATACTTTCTTGCGCTTTGACTTGGACTAGTACCTTCTTCGCTGCTCTCAAATGTTTTCTTTGGGTTTGTAGTAATATACTTTATGTCAAAACGAACAGTGTTAGCAGCGTATAATAGCTTCCCAACAATTGATCTGTCGTTTGGACAAGTAGTTACATCTCTTATGACTAATTTCCTAATAGTTTTGGCTCTGGTCTTTTCCAAAAACTTTGTGGATAAATCCGTGATTCCCCATCTATTTATAAAGAAACTCGAGGGAATCGTTGTAACTTATATATTTCGCAACAGACCGGGTAACCGTTGAGGGATTTATCAAAGATAAGCTACAATTCCGCACACCTTCATATAATTCCCACCAATATACAAATATCCAATAATATAGTGGTCAAGAACCAACATTACTATTATACCGAATTACCTATTTAATATCAGTCCCAATTAGGTAGTACTTTTTAGTTTATTCCTTGATAGAATGCAGGATTATAGATGTTTGGCATCGGGGCGTACAGAATTGCAGCCTATGCTGAAATATCTGGTCAAGCGCGCTGCATAATAATTCCTGTACTCTTCACGCCAATTAGGAAGGATACTGACATGCAAGGTCTCCCGATCGGCGAAGTCCTGCACATTAAATGCATATGTTTCATACTTGTGCACTTCTGCATACACCCAGTGTATATAACAGCGAGGGTTTCCTCCCTTTAGCTTCTCTTAGGGAGTTCCTCGACTATTCTAAGTTCAATACATACCATGATAAATTTTAGGACGTAAGGAATACCTTCAATATATTGACTGACAGCTTGGCTAACTGTCTAAGTCTAATACACTCACTTTGAAGGGGGCTATGTTTACTGATTCTGGTAAAATCGACACCCCTAGCAAAATCTTGATGTCTTAATCATCGATAATCTCACTTCAGACAGCATTGATCCATGGTGCTTTGATCGAAGCGCCAAAATCTGAGGTTCGTGAACATGGAGTTTGAATTTGTCGTACATGAGAGTGTTGAACTTTGCCCAATCCGCCTTGGTATGAGTTTCTTTTGCGCTGACCTCTTCTATGGTAGCACGATCAACCAATCGCTCGAAACGTGGCCGACATCAAGAATTCAACATTGGCCTATTCCATTAAAATTCTGGAGAATGTGTTGGTAAGATAGTGAATGAAAATGCTGGTGTTAGTGTTAGTGTTAGTGTTAGTGTTAGTGTTAGTGTTAGTGTTAGTGTTAGTGTTAGTGTTAGTGTTATTGGTTACTGGTTACTGGTTACTGGTTACTGGTTACTGGTTACTGGTTACTGGTTACTGCTATTACTGGTCAACAATCTACATTTAACACGAAGCACCTTGACTCCCTACATCATAGGTACTCGTTGACAACTTCATATCTAGTGGCTCAAGTTTACTTTGAAACTAAGAAAATGTTTAATTTTAGTATCAGTTGACTTTAAGTGCTACTTAGAAAGTTTCTAGGACAGTAAAACACTGGGTCAATACTTCAAAAACCACGTTGTCTTGAGGTATTTGTGAACTCCTTTGCCGCGATCATAAATAAGCAGCAAATGGAACTGCCCCTCCAAAGCTTGCTTCTTTGACAAGGGACCATGGCGTAAGAGTTGATGCGTCTTTATTTTGTTGCTCCTGGTGTTGGCCTTGTTGACCTGTTATTTCCTGACCTGCTATTAAAACTGTGACTATAGTTCATTATAGATGGAGGCAGCTCAAAAAAGCTAGTGTTGTATGCATTATTATATTGAAACGTCACTTGTTGTATTTGCGGGTAGGAGGGTTTTTTGGGGTGCTAATCATAAAGTTGAGGTTATTCTTGGTGGTCTTGGCCTTTTTGTTCAGCTGGGTCTCATCTTCGTGACGCCGCTTGTCCGGGGGTATAACCATAAGTTTCCATGGCATCATGTTGTTCGGCATATAATACTGTGAGGGAACCATGTGTGTAGATAAAGGTTGCTGCGCATTCATGTAGTAAACGGGCAGGCTATGAGCGGCTGTAGCGCCTGTCAGCATCACTGTAGGATGCAATGCATGAGTGGGAATTGAGCCGGCTTGGAACAAGGGTGCTGCAGGTTGCCCCGTTATATGCGACTGAGGATGCAGTGGAACTCCTGATACTTGCAGTGGAATCCCCGATACTTGCAGCTTAGGCGAGTGTGTGGCTGAACTCTCGGGACTTTCTTGATTAAAAGCCCGGACTGGTGAGAGCCCTGGTAATGCGCTGAGGTATTTGTTTCCATAGGGCAGCCCAAACGCCTCCTCGGCTTTTGATCGGCCTGAACTGATTGAAGATGCTGCGTTTACCTGCATCTGCTGTAATGTGGATGCTGCCGCCACTTGGTGCGCGGACGCGTCTGTATGCGTATGATAGAAAGGAAACGGCTTTTGCGAGTATATTGGTAAGGGCCGATCATGGGCACCACGCTCCGAGGTTTCCTGCAAGGCGTTGGCTGCCATGTCACTATCTGTCCGTTTCGTCCGTTCCGTGCGTTCCGTGTGCTCCGTGTGTTCCGTCCGTTCCGTCCGTTCCGTGCGTTCCGTGCGTTCCGTGCGTTCCATCCGCTCGTCTATGCTGCTGTACGCATGCGGGTGCAAGCTGCGATCGCTGGAAGAACGGCTGTGTGAAACTTGTGAGCCCATGGTGGAGTTGACTCCCGAAATATATCCCATCGTGCTGTAACTTGCAGAACTAGGTATTCTCGGCAGTTGGAGCAATGATGTATCCGGCTTAACTCCGCCTGGCGCAGGCCCGCCCGCGCTCTGCATATGTGCCTTCATATAATGGAGATGTTGCTTATAATCAAGTGGTTCCTCTATCAAAAACATCCGCCGAAGAATGTCGGGGGTCATTCCCGTCTTGTCTGCAGTCCGCATCAATTCCATCACCAATTTGGCCAATTCACACTTGAGTTCCGTCTGCCTTGTTCTTTCTTTCTCAATTTGGAGTGCTATTTGGTTATATTCCGGGGTCTGGGAAACCGGAACTTGGTTGGAACTTAGCTGTGGCCCTGGCCCTGCATATTGATGCTTGGATGCTTCCAAATTGCTTTCGGAAAATTCCGGCGGCGTTTTGCTAGCAATTTGTGCATCAATCACTGGCGGACTGCATATACCGCGCTGACTGTCTCCAGAACTGCTTGACTCTGCCAGCGAAGCGGGCCGCTTGTGGAAAAGGGCTTTATCACCTGAAGTATTATCCTGTTGATGTACGGGTTTCTTCCTTTCTGTTTGGGATTTTCCATCACGACCCAGTTCTTCGTACATGGGTTCAGTAGTGTGGCCAAGGAGACTGACACTGGAGGAATTGCTCATAAGATTAAATAAATAAAGAAGTGAGGAACATTCAAAAAAGGGGTGGGGAGAGAAACCCAGTAGTAGAAGAGAGAAGCACGATGGTAGGAAAAGTAAGGAAGTAGTTAAATCAAGGGGGGGAACCGTGGTGACGTGGTGACGATGAAGTGGTGACGGTGAAGTGGTGACGGTGAAGTGGTGACGGTGAAGTGGTGACGGTGAAGTGGTGACGTGGTGACGTAGTGAAGTGGTAAAACGTGATGAAACAATGCTGAAACAAAAGTGAGACGTGACCAACACTATTCAAACAAGAACAATTCAACAATTCAAAAAATTCACAATCACAAGTCAATCAAAAAGTTTCAATCAATCAACAATATTCAATAGTATCAATCTTAGAATTTGCGAAAGTTCCAAATGAAAAAAAAAAAAAATAGTGGACCTTACTAAGGATATATCTCAAGGTTCGTGTGCATGTGTTTGCCGTAAGGAGAATGTCAATTTTATTAAAAATTACCTAAGTTGGATTGACAGTTTCACTAGTTACTGGATCGAGAAATCAAGCATGTGGACCATGGAGGTGGGAATGGGTGCAAATATTTCCGTATGTGGTAAAGGCACACTATAAGACTTCTGTTTTGGGAAATAGCGCGCAGCGGTATGCAGGACCGCAGAAACTTGATGTAGGTTCGCATTATTACTATTTACCAGTGACCATTAGGGTCATCGGGTTTACACCAGCTAGTCAGTCGTCAGTGCTAACACTCATAAACAAAGGTTCCTAAAGATAAACCCTGTAGATAAACCCTGTAGATAAACCCGTAAATCCCTGTAGATAAACCTGTAAATCCCTGTAGATAAACCTGTAAATCCCTGTAGATAAACCCAGCAGATAAACCGTTCCTTCCCCTAAACCCTAAGCAATGTCCATAGCCTGAGTCCGAAGCTATTCTACGTGAATTTAACCAATCATGGCGTCTGAATATACCACACTTTTTACAAATATTAGTAATAAATTGTATATGCAAGCCATCGCATTAGTTAAGACCAGGGGATGGCCTATATGCCAGATCATCACTTTATTGAGCTTGTGTGAGGAGTCTTGGCCGTGCCTGATTGGTTAATACACGCAACGCAACTTTGGAACGAGCTCTAATCAGGATACATTACATACATAAGTTTCAGGTTCCTGCAGGACTGTATCCACTCAGTGTATATAACAGCGAGGTTTCCTCCCTTGGGTTGGGAGTTCCTGGACTATTCTGGGTTCAACTATGAAACAAGGAGATGTCCATTATGGGATGTACGGGTTTTTCCCGGAACGTGATTCGCTCCATTAACTCCCATAACTATAAAAACGGTGGTAAATCAACTTTTTCCTGCTGCTGCAAAGAAGTTCTCTTCTAATAAACGGAAGCGTTCGTTCATTCAACTGAACCACAACACCAGACCTGACAACAAAGTCTTTGTCAAGACCAATGGTAAGGCCTTTGATAAGCTGAAGTCCAATTGCAAATCGATCCTGAACAACCAGACCCAAAAGTCTACTTCTAAAGAAATTACTCTAAGTGCTATAACTCACCCGTGCATCACTTTATCCACAGAGAAATCGACTCTTAGTTGCTAAAAGTGGCTGATACTCTCATACACGTTTACCAAACAGACTTTATACCAGGCGGTCACATCCACTAGAACATAATGCAGTTCAAGGAACTTGTGACCATCTGGAAGGAATCTGTTCGTTATCAGCTTGACTGAAAGATTAATCGACCTGTGCATAGTGGTTCACACACAAGGTGCATTGCAATAGTGGATTTGAAACTCCATCTCTCATGATTACATTGAACAGGTTTTGACAACAAGGGGGTTTCCAAAAGGCCTATGTCTATAGTGATGATTCTCATTAGCCAGTACGCCTGGATATACATGAAGCGAACCAAGATCAAGCATTTGCTCTAAGGGGGGAGGTACAATTCCCCTTTCTTCTTTGTCTTCTGCAGTTATTGTACAATCTTAATACTCACCTAGATGGATTCAATTCTTACACAAGATTGGGTTTTGGTTGAAGCTCAAGGTTAGTGTGATCTTAATATTTTTATTGGTTCCGACAAGGATGGAAGGATTGAGAAGTTTCCATAAAAGAGGTCCTAACAAAAAGTCCTTGTGTCTACACACCCATTGTCTGATCCTCAACTAAAGTTCCCTCAGAAACTTTATGAGGAAGTTATCTTGTCTTTTCTTCAACATTTAATCTGGGATAAAATAGAGACTAGTGGTTAACAGTTCCATATTACGAGGATCATCACACCTCTTCTCAAAGTTATATTAGCGAGACCTCCACTCGCCAGAAACTGATCAGCCGGCTTAAATCCCAAGTATCAGAATTTTTTTCCCGAGTGGCTGTGAAAAGCTTTATGCTAGTAAGAGAGTGGTTTCGGAGTAACAGTTGGAGGTTTTTGGGCTGGCCCCGCTTACAATATATCATTGAGCCACAAGTACCAGCACTTTAGACAAATATCCAGATGTCTTATATGAAGAATCGACTAAAGAGACTACAGGGACTTCCAAAGATTTTTATGTGATGGGCATTCAGATATTAAGGAGTACTCCTTGTTCCAAGCCCTTAAAATCACCTTGACCATTAAAGGATCCTTCAGGACGAGTGGGAGGATGTCACTAATACCCAATTACTTGGTGTTTCACCCCCTACTTTGGGGACTCCCACAGATACAAAGGGAAGTTGTATTTGTTTAAAAGAACGAGCAAACTTCAAGCTAAGTGTCCGGAGTATGTCATGACCGGGTCATCGGGATTTTGAACGATTAAGCTCAAGAAGACCACCGCCATTCCTCTGATTATCATCTAACTCCATTTAATTACCCCACTTGTTGCCCAATATATGTTATTATCTCTTGATAATAATAAAGTCATTCGGGAAGCTCATACTTAGAATATAACTTGACATGACTAAATTTCCTTACTCACGGGACTTTTACGTGCCTATTACCCACATGCCATTTGTTCCCAATATGAAGGCTAATGGGAATAAAATCCACCATTTTTATATACTTGGGTCTGAACAATATACAGGTAGACCCGTACATCCAATACCATTCGTCTCATAATAATTTGAATCGCTGTATGTGACAGTATTAGGTAATCCTATTAAGATATCTTCCTTTGAAGTGTACAGATGTAATATTTTTGAATTAAGGTCTTGACAATTATAAGTGGAGGAGTGCATATAAGGCCCTACTTCTTCCCCTTCTTACCCTTGCTCTTAGCTTGTGCATTCATCTCAGCTGCATAGATCTTCTCAGCATTCTCCTCGTTCTTCCGCTTCTTCCCTTTCATAGATGCTACACCCAGACCTTTGGCAGCTTTTTCCGCAGCTTTATCATCCCATTCCTGCACACTGTCGTCGATGGCATACTTGTCCAAGTTCAAAGCATTGATCAACTCGCGCTGCTTCAACCGCAATTCCGAAACTGCCTCATCTCCTGCTTCATCCATCTCACGTACCATGGTTTCTTGTGCTGCAATTGCTTCATTGGCAAAAGAATCCTCTTCCCCATTCATTTCCTGCACATTGCGGTCCTCTATCTCGGGCATTTCCTTTTCAATCTCACCCTTTAGGATACCACGGAAATGTGTGCCAAATTTCCGGATGATTTTGGAAAACATGGCCATGGCCTGCAGGCTGGGGAGCTTCAACTCTTTCAGAATGTCGTCCATGGACTTGTGCTGCAACCCCACAGCTACAAGAATGGCAGCCTGCACAGAAGAGAGCGACACCGAAGTACGCTTCAAAAAGTGCACCTGTGCAATGAATGGCATCATATCCAAGATCACGTGATAGTCCAATAAATTATTGGCATACGAATCCAATCGCTTCAAGTCGAACGGCGACAAGTTCTCCTTAAGTGAAGATGCCGTCATTGCATGCAGGTCAACCTCCCTCTCCCCGGTGCTTTCCATCACATTGAGTGCCTGTACTGCAGGGAACTTGCGGAAGTTGTACGACAACAAGCTCAAAAATCGTTTGTGGAAGTCCTGAGCGAAGGCTTTCAACCATGCGTCATTCTGGTTTTCTAAAACGTGAAGCATCACACTGGTGTGCTCACCAGTCAACTCATTGGCTGTCTGCCGCAAGTATACAGGAACAAACCCTGCCCGTTTCCAGAACTTATGTAACTGTGGCGTCATACCGTACGATACTCCAAGGTACTGAAGTGCATAGGGCGGTTTTTCCGAGAGCTTTAAGAGAAGCGGTGGTAAGGACTTTGCATCTCGAAGCTTAATTTCATCGGATAAGGATGCAGACGCTAACTCCTCATCGGTGACGCGGGGCAAAGTATGGTCGTCCAATGAAGAGCTTTCCGAGATATCAGTGAACTTGCCTTGGAAATAGTCCTTGATGAGCTCAATTGCACGTGAACCGTAGCCCATTCCGGCGTAGTCCGGGTTGGTAGCAATACGGACTATACGACCACCGCTCAAGGACGCAAATTCATCATCCTGGAATTGCTGCAGCACTAACCAGGGAATCAAATCACCTCCAGCACGCTGGCCACGTGACAACGAGCGCCGCACGCTCTCTTTGGAAATTTGTCCTTCCAATGCAAGCTGCACCACACAAAGCGGGTCCGGAATGCGCGTGGTTTGCGGGTCGATGGGCGGAAGCAACACATAGAGCTGGTGTGCAGGCGCATCACTCATGAGCTGCAAGTCATTGGGCGAGTTCTTGTAGTGCAGCGCCACGTAGAGTGCCATCATCTTCTGCAAAAACGCTTCCGAAACTGGGTGGTACAGGAAAAGCGTATCTCTATTGACTGCATATAGCGTGCATTCTGCAGGGTGCGGCATGCCCTTGAATGTAGTCTTGGAGAGGGATACGTCGAGACACAAGAGCTTGTTGAGCCACTTCTCCACGGGGTCTCCCGGCGCATACCGGATGGGCTCGTCAAGCACCACCTCGCGGAGAGAACGGATGTCACGCGATTCTGTAGCCGGGTCACGTGCAGGGTCACGTGCACGCAACCCTTGGATCAATTTCAACGACAACGATCGCCCCGTGCCCTCGTACCCATTGATGGTGGATGCCATAAACACGAGGTATGGCCCAAGCAACTTCTGTACGATTGGCAAGGGAATGGCTGCGGCCTCATCAATAATCAATAACTCCGCTTGGACGAGCACGTGACTGTCCCCAGGCAGGATGTATTGGATGGTCTGGCGGTGGTCTCTCTTGATATCCACGCGGACAACAGCGTTGTTGAATGCAGGATTGGTCAGTTGCACGATGTCGTAATCCAAGTGCTCGGTAAAGCCCAAAGCATCAAAGCCGCGAAAGATGAATTCAAAAAGGGTCTTTAAATTTTCCGGTGAAGGTGACGTCACAAAGATATTGGAGTAACCATGGGATACGGCACCAGCAATGGCAATTCCAAGCGCTGCAGACTTTCCCCGGCCACGTCCTGCAGTTAAAGCCACGGTGGTGTTCAACTTCTTGTCACTAATAACGTCCACAAACGTCAAGATGGCCTGTGCTTGGTTAACAGTGCGAGAGAGCGCCACAAGCGATCCTGCAGGCTGCACATCGGCCAACGACTGCTTCAATTCTACCAACTCCTTCTGGCGAGGAGTCTGGTCTTCGTCATCTGCAGGAGCCAACGCCGTCACGTGCTTGCCGCCTGATATTGGCAATACATTTAATTCATCATCCACAACCAAGCAATTAGGGTTGCTACCCAATGACATCAAGAAGCGCTCGTTGAAGCGTGCCACAACATCATCATGTGCCTCTGTACGGTAGCGGGAATGAACATCCATACTCATAGTGTACAACTGCTTCAAGGACGTCATTGATTTAAGGAGCATCACCACAATTCCGCCTCCCTCAACAGTCTCGATTGTTCTAGCCATCAAGTTGGGAGTGATGGCCTCAAAATCCTGCAAGATACACATACCGTAGGTGTTGCCTAGGATCTTTTCTGTCTCCTTATAGTATACGTAGCGGATGTTTTGGTTGGAAATGAAGGCCTCGAAGGGATCCTGGTCATTGACGTCACGTGTACCACGTTTGATTTCTTTTTTGATTTTATTTTCCCGTTTTTTCCTGTGAGATGTGAAGCCCAAAAGCTGCTTCTTATAGGCCCAGAGAACCGACTTATTCATCTTGAGGTCTGCACTCATCATTAAATAGTGTAAGTTAGGAAGCTGGTTACGAGCACGGTCACCGACGATGATGAAGAAACTGCGCTCCTTTGTCTGGGCACAGTTCCGGATCAATGCCGGGATACGGGAGTCGATGGCTTTCTTGGGCATGAATGAATGTTGGGAAGAGAAGAAGAGATGACTTTTTCGCAAACGGTATACACGCACGGCATATAGTGCGTGCGTCACATGATGCTTTCGCAATGCATCTCCGTGAAACTTCACCACTACCGACCAAGGTGTTCCACATATCCCGAGGTTCTTGCATCCAGTATAGTAAGAAAAGTAGTTTTCGGTGATAACTCAATTACTCTGATAGTCTTATAAATATGGGCTACCGCCCTCCTTTAATAATTTAGAGTATTTATGTGACTGCATAGTGTATGCTCTAATATCAGTATAATGCCTTGATCTAAGAATATAAGAGTCACATAATTGCCAGTACTTAGTGTGGATACTAGTTGCCTTCCTGTGGAATAGTAGCTGAAGTAGGGAGAGAATGAGCTGTACGGGTCTACTACATTCGGATGTGTGGGTTCTTTTTTTCTTCTTTTTGGTATTAATTTTTTGACTACGAGTTTATAAATTTGGTGGTTGAAAAAAACTCACAAGACAAGTCTCGAAAGTTAAAAACTCCGACTAGAGAACAGCTAAGTTAGCTGCGGGGCAGCGAGGATAGAAGCGGATTCGCGCGAGTTTAATGACCCCCGTCAGATACAGTGTTTTTCAAAATGGTTCAAACCAGCGCGACAAAATGATTCAAACCAGCGCGACAAAATGATTCAAACTAGCGCGACAAAATGTTTCGAACCAAGAAGTGTTCTGATACCTCACTGAAGTATAGCTCCGTTACTGCATATGGTACTGTCAGCTTAGGTTTAAATCTGTTTACCTATTCATAGAACTCCTTAGAGGAGATTCCCTAAGAGAGTTCAGTGAGAGACATTTCTGTAACGTAATGTATTCAATATCTAGTCTGTAGAGAGAAGGTAGAATAAAGGTCCTTGGAGAGAAAGAATATTGTATATTCTTTCTTCTCGCATATATAGGAAGAGGTCGTGCAAGTTCAATAAATAGAGCACAATTGTAAAACAGGGAAATGCGGAGCAGTCCAGGGAAATGAGGGCTTGTGCCCTAAGGGCATCCCTAATGCAATAGAACCTTAAGTGCAGGGCACTTAGATATATATACTGCATATGCGCCTCATATCACAACAAGAAGACAAAATGTTTCGAACCAAGAAGACAGAATGGTTCGAACCACACTAGCAAAATGTTTCAAACCAATAATTTAAAATGTTTCGTACCCCTTTGCACAAGTTATTGTATGCAGGATAACAAGGAAACCAGTTCAGTTCCGGCCGTTTCGTTTTGACCATTGATTGGTAGTGCAAGACTCCCAAATGTAGTACGTATGAGGCAATCCTCCAGATTTAAGATTTCTGAATATTGAATTCTAATGCAAGTTGATGTGAAAAATTACGCCATTTGGTTTGAAAGACTGTGAGAAGGGGTACGAACCATTTTGTCGCATTGGTTTGAATCATTTTGAAAAACACTGTACTTCTAAGATTGAGTCTTAAAAGCGCCATGGTGTACGGGTCTATCGTCAGATGTTTGGGTTTTTAAAATATCTCCTAATCTACCTCTTCTCTTTCATTAATATACGTAAAACAACGCATTTGTTTCAAAAATATCGACTCATTCAACTGCTTAATTGCTTTGCATAACCTATAGGAACTCACTCAAGCTTCACACATCCCTATAGGCTGACCAAAATGCCAAGACTGACTCATTCATCCGCTATAGGATTCGTCTTAACTAACTAGTTGAATTCCTATTGATCTTAGACTGCATCTATAATTTCTTTGGGTCTGGTATCACTTCGTATGTACTGCACCTATCAGGGCAAAACTCACATTGAAAGAGTGAGTCAGTGAGTGAGTCAGCTCAATTAGCAAGGTAAAGCCCTCATGTCTTACAGGCTACGGCAATCTGCGTTCATTACGCTACGCGCGCACTGTTGTTGACCTCCCTCAACATACTTGGAGACCTACCCTTTTGGGTAATCCATGCAGGAGGTCGGTGTATTGATGTCGCCTGCAGCTTATCATCACCCGTACACCAGCGCATACACGTTTTTTGCACCCACACATTTACGCCCGTATGACTACACAAAACGACATTCTCCCCAGCGAAAGCGCCCCTCCAACCGGCAGCTCCTCTCCTCCCACCAACAAGCGACTTGCACCACGCTCTAGCAACCAGTTTCGTATTGGCCCGCCATTCTGCGCTACCATCAACAAAATCCCCATCTACAATTCCAAAAGCGTCGTGGTCAACCCCAAAATCTGTGCCCGCCTTGACCGTGGATTCAATTTGATTGATGGCGAATGGATCGGCTACAAGCGCAATTATTTCACCCTTGTGGCGTCTTTTTTCTTTGCTGATTGCCCCTTAAATATAGCCGCCACCGACAGTTTCTCTTATATCGACTCGGAAAACCGCAGGCGGGACCTTGTTGCCTTTAAGATCATGCTTACTTCCGTTTGCCCGGAAGACAACGCCAGCGCCGTGACTTTGGTTCAGCATACAGCTAAAAGGGATAGGGGTCCCCAGAACTCCCCACCTGTATATTATGCAGTGCCGGGGCAGTTACCGCCACATATGACCATGAAGCTGGTTGCAAATATTCGTAACGGCGAGAAAATCGACCGCTGCAATCGCTTGTTTTATCTTCTGCAAGAAGAAGTACTGCACATAGTCCAAGCCAACCCCTCCGCCATTTTGGCCAAGTACCCTCGAGACCAGAATATTTCGTTGGTTTCCCGTTATGAACGTATCCAATTCTCATCTGCTGGTTGCGGCAACAGGAAGTCCGCAAGTACAAATAACAAACACTACATCCTCATGATCCAACTTTTGGGCGAAGACACGACCGGTCACGATGTTGTTTTGGCCTATTCGGAGTCACCGCCGTTGGTTGTTCGGGGCAGGTCACCCTCCAATTACCCCTCGCAGACAATTAACGCCACTTCGGAAAGCATGAATGCAAAATGTGGCCAAAATAGGCAATTCGATACACCTGCGGCCCCTTCCAACAATGCTTCGGAGCTTCAGGGTCCCGGTGAATTTTTCAAGGGCGTCAGAACCCCGGACGAAAACTTTCCCCCAGTGAAAAAACCGAAAACAAAATCAGAAACGCAACACAAACGGCCCCTACTCCCGCTGAACCGGATACCCACTGTTCTTGGCGCCTGGGACTCATTGGATCCACAATTAATGCCTGTTGCTGAGCCGTTGGCAACAAGAAACTTACCTAATTGGATCATTTCTCCCGACACCCAAACTCCGCTGTTCCTTTTGGGCCAGGATGATGTATTTCCTGCAGATATGCCGCCGTTCGGGGACCCTGACATGCTAATCCCAGATTTGGATACTCACACGTTTCCGGGCAATATTCCCGACCTCTGGGACAACATCTACCCAAAGGAGAAGTACTCACATGAGCTCATATCTCTCCCGAAGGATATTTGCACACGTGACTTCGGCGATTTCCCCAAGTCCACTTTCTCACCTGACTCCTGGGACATGAACGGGAAAGGCCCAAGTTGTCAAGGCCAATCAAACTTTTATGGAACACCACATTCATCCGAAGACTTATTTGAGCCGTTTTACCTGCACGACACGCCGAATGATGGGATGCTTGCGCAAATGAGAGTCCTTAATGAGCGCATGCAGTCTAGGAACTCGTCGGAGAATCCTGACTTAGTGGATCTTGAAAACTACCTGTTCATGAACACATACTCCACATACCAAGCGCTTCCTGCTCCGGTAATAATAAGTGATCCTCTCCACACGTCCACACCACTCCAATTGAAAATCGAGAGTCATATGCAGGAGGATGTCAATCGGTTCCATTGCAGCCAAGTAGCGGAGTTGAATCCCGATGTGAAAAGGTGCAAGCATGGGTTCAAGGCACGGACCAAGACACGAGCCCCAAGGCTATATTCTATTGAAGACTTGCAGTGGCCAGAAGGGCTAGATGCAGAATACGTCCTGTTTAAGCACAAGCTTGACTTGATTAGCCAAACATTGGAGGAGCCGGATCGGGAAAACCTAGGATCACTGATGATCCTGAGCCTCACCACCATAAGCTCTAGTGATTGACAATAATCATGGGCAATAATGTGTATGGGGATGTGCGGGGCAGTCTAAGAAGTTCAGCTCCAGTCAAATCTTCCCTGGATGCATGGTCATCCAAAATCCTCGGAATCTATGCAGGCCAGAAAGATTAATATAAGGGTCCTTTGAGCAAGAGACGAGGCAAAGGGAACTGTGACTTGACAACGGAAGGATGCACAGGTTTAACGATGTACGAGTTTCAGCCTATGCCAAACTACATTTATCTCTTGATACGACTGGCATTCATACCACTTAAATCTTTACTGGCTATATTTGCTTGTTAGATAGAGAAGAAGAATAATATACACGACTGATTACTATTTAGCGTCTTTTACAATATTGAGAGTATATACAATATACGAATACTTTGCAAGTGTATATAGTATAGTATAGTATAGTATAGTATAGTATAGTATAGTATAGTATAGTATAGTATAGTATAGTATAGTATAGTATAGT